>CAJUYG010000463.1:64307-98958 GCA_910591675.1 Galerucella calmariensis
TGTATATTTAAATTAAGTGCTATTATAATCTTAATACGACCGTAAATGTTAAGATGCTGGTTTTATTAAAAACAATTGTCACTTTGTTGTGTACATTGTTTTATAGCAAAAAATTGTTGGAAAAGGAGAGCACAATGGAAATTTAGAAATTTAAATTAATAAGAATTAAATACTCACCAAACTCGACGTAAAAGTTATACTTGGAAGGCCTTGGAGATCTATTCTGTCTGTTATATGATACTTTGGTGCAATTAGTATTTGAATGTTCAGAACTATCACTATCGCTATTATGTCTCGATCTACTTTTCTTATTTTTTTTATTATTCAATGGTAAAGTATCTTCCGAGTTTCTTAAAGATTTCCGCCTCTTTTTACAGGAAATATTTTTCTTTATCTCGCCCATTTGAGTATCTGAAATATCTAAGAAGTTTTAGTAATTGCAAATGATATTTTGGAGTTTTCAATTTTAAACTAGATGAGCTATGAGATTCATCTACATTCACATCTACTCTTTAAGATGCGGAAATTTTAATAAAAGTATTATTACCTTCTTCGCTATACGGTGATACTTTAGATAATGAAGATCTTTGTTCGGGATATTCAGATTCAATATCGTGCGACTTGCAACTTTCATTATCACCCATATTCGGAGATAAACCTCCAATATCCCTGAAAAAAAGTGGATATACGAGAATTATCTTTCAAGAGTTGCATATAACAACATAGGTCGCGTACATCACAACGTAGCGCTACCGGAGCGATAATCAATTTCCTGCTGAACGCGTGTTTCGTTAACTGATCAGATTGAGCGATGTGGTATCAGTCGCCATTTTTTCAATAAGAATTCAAATACGCTACACGCTACCGATTGATGATGCATTAACTGTCATTTATGACATATGTTGGAAACATATTATAAATATCCTTGTTTTGAGATATTTTAGTGAAAATGAGTGAACAGCTGGAGGTGACTTATTATTTCATTAATAAATTGTATAGTTTGTCAGGAAATTCAACTCTTCATAGTATGCTCCAAAGTGGGGAGTTCAATTTATTGTAATTAAATCCGATTGTTTAATGTTTAGAGGTAATACCTATTTCATAATTGTCGTATTTATCAAATAAAATTGAGTTGTTCTGTTGTATTCATTGACATTTGTTGACATATATGTCGATGGTTTTATTAGCACGTTCAGCAGAATTACGAACTGATGGATCACTCTAAAAATCAACTTTGTTGGGATGAACGCGACCATTGTTGACGCCTGTCAACAAATATCAACTGTCAAAATTATCTGTCAAGTTTAATTAATTAAACGCTAAAGTTTCAGACCGCTTCGTTTAAAGCTTTACCTAAACTGAATTTTCGAAGTGGATGAGAATTAAGCTGAGAAAATTTTTGCAATTTTCAAAGACAGTTGTCTCAACAAAAATTCCTCCGCAAGATCAAAGAACTATTACTGCTATTTGGTATATATCGATTTGTTTACCAGAAGTAATTACCAAGCCATACAATGCAAATTTTTAGACAGCTCGAAAAACAAGGGTGGAATAATTGCCGATCTCTTCGGGGAGAATACTTTAAAGGTTATCAACTGTTTTTTTCTAGCTCTTTATGCAAAATATCTTTATAACCAAAAGAAGAAGAATAATGGAAAATATGCTAAAGGAGATAGTCACAGAGGGAGGAAAAATGGGGCTAAAAATACATGAAACTAAAACAAAGCTAATGAGATTTGGGAACCTAAACCAAGGAAGAAAAATGGAAATCAACTCATGAATTTGAAGAAGTTTGGAAGTCAACACCGGAGATAAGTGCCGAAATTGAAGAAAATATACTCACTACAAACCGAGCATACCACGCCAATAAAAAACTACTCAAAAGTAAAATGTTAACAAAGCAAACAAAATATAATATAAAGCCATAATAAGGCCAATAATATCTTCAAAAAATTGCATATATCAGATATCTTGTGTATGCGACAAATTCTATTTAGGTGAAACATCTACACCATTGAAAGTCCGAATAAGTGAACATAAAAAATATATCAAAGATAGGGAGTTCTTTAAGTCAGGTATTTGTAAACATGCTTGAGAAGAGGGGCATGAAATTCAATGGGATTCGACAAAAATAATATTGAAAGAGCCCAATAATAAAACAAAAATCTTTAATACAACTAAATGCAGATAAATGTGTAGCCTAGTATTTCAGCCGAATGTAGTCAAATTTGGTTACCAATGTTAGAAAGAGAAATTTCCAATAATCAATTACCTGCGTTATCAGGATAGCATCATAAGTTTTTATCCAGGTTTTCTTATGATTTATCATTGGAATAGTTGTTAATCGATACACATTTCAATACACAAAATCACCAAACTGAGTTATACATGTTTTGAAAACAAAAATAATCATACACAAAAAGGTAACAACAAACGCGTTTTATTAACATTTCCAAAATAAGCGAAAAAAAGCGCTATCCCAATAAAAAACCGTTCCTTCACTGGAATTCATTTCTAGTAGACTATCATATCGTTAGAATGTCATAAAATAAAATATTATATTTCACATTTTACCAGAGGTGTGATCTATGAATGGACCTTAATAAAATTTGACAACAAAGTTTTGTAGTCTTAAACTTCAAAATATTATTGATTGTCTAGTTGTCGTATTTTTTTCGTTGTGTCAGATAGGGACCAAAAATTATTTTATCATTAGTTAATCTTGACAACGGTACCTCCAACGCTACCGAAACATCAAAATAAAAAATAAAAAACATTATTGTGGTTTGGTTCCCAAAAAATAAGAGGGAAAATAATAAGGCCAATAATGATGTATTCAGCAGAAGCAATGACGTTAACAAAGAAGGAGGAGGAAAAACTGAGAATAACTGAAAGGAAGATCATAAGAACAATATTGGGACCTGTAAAAATAAATGAAACTGAATATAGGATTAGAACGAATAGTGAAATCTTGGATGTAATGGAAGACGAAGACATTGTAAAAAGAATAAAAGTACAACGAGTTAAATGGCTAGGGCATGTATGGAGAGAAGGAGCTGAATCAGTAGCTAATAATATCCTGCAGTGGAATCCAGGAGGAAGGAGGAGAGGCGGCTGACCCAGGTCAAAGTGGAAAAATGAGGTTAATAGAGCAGGAGTAACAGACTGGAAAAAGAAAACAAGAAATAGGAAACTATGGAGAGACATAAGTGAAAGATTTTGAATGTACAACGGGGACTGATCCACCCCAATTAAGCGGATCTAGAAAGCATATGCGGCGTAACTCCACATGGGGTGTCAAGCCATATTATTATTATTATTATGCAAAATATACACCAATCGTATTAATTTAAATTTACTACCCATGGTACTTGTTTTAATAAATATTTGATCAAAAATAACGAGGTGCGAATACAACAAATCATCATGTTATAAAAGATACTCACCCTCTGGGAGACAAATTGCTGAGAGTACTTTCTGGCGTTGTAGGAGGTGTGTTATCAACGATCGTCGAATTTTCCAACCGATCTGCCCTAATTTCTTGCACATCAACGGCCACAGGAACCGGTGGTTGACTTTTTTTCTGATCCAAGTGAATGTTTTTGTTATTGCTCGTACTGGGTGCACTAGCGAAGGGCATTTCCAAAACTGATTTGACACATTTTGTTTCAGGAACAGCTGTAGGATCGCTTAGTGGTGCTGGGCTTCTAGGAATTACTTCTTCACAGAGAAGTAACGAATGCAGATTCGGATCAGGTTCTTCTTCTTTGGACGCTTCCGATTCTATTTTTTCTGCTGCATGAGGAGATACGTCTAGAACATCCTAAAAATATATATAATAAAAGTAATCATTTTAAACAGTAAATTGATATAATATACCGACCTTTTGAACGTCAAAATTAAAGTCAGTTTCTTGAGATTGGGAATCGTCGGTGGTTTGAATTTGTGTAAACATATTGCTACTATCACTTTCTTTAGTATCCATCTGCAATTTAATAGAAGCAGTTTGAGAATCTTCATCAGATCTGGCTATTATTAACTGTTCGGAATCACTGCTGTCAGTATCGCTATCGTCAACGTAACTTCTACTCAAAACTTTCTTTCTTTTTTTAACATCTGTGATTTCAGATTTTGCTATTGGAGAAGTACTTTTGGCAAAGTCTTCAAGGGAAGTGGTTGTGATGGGTGTTTCCTCTACCTTCTCCTCCTCTACTGTTGGTTGTAATATTGCATCTGAAGAATTTCTGGTATCTTCCGAATGTAATAATTTTGGATCTTCTTTGATTACCGTTGTCTAGGAAAAAAAAAAGGAATTATAATTACATTTGCAAAAGTAATGGGAAATAATATAGACCGCAGGGTCTAGTTATGAAACATTTCACTAGTGAAATTTCTCATATTTCGATTGATTTAGATCAATCCAAGTTTTGAACTTATTTCATGTGTGAAATAAAATTCGAATTCGAAAAAATTTCACCAATTTTATTCGAATACTGTTTAGCTTTCGAAACGCTTATTTCACGAAATGTTGATTTATTTGGGGTTAGAATCATCGAATTTTGTGTTATGGTTTTGTCAGATACTTTGGATAGTTTTAACATCCCTCCTTTTAGTTTGACTACATTTTTGAACCTTTTTAGTTACTCTATATACTAGTGATTGAATAATGAGATTAAAATAATGAGATTGAATGTCGTTAACAAAAATGATGGTAATTATTGCAGGTTCTTGCCTAACTAACTAATTAAATTTGGAGGTAAACTAAGCCAGTTCGCATGGCTTTGTTACCTTATTAATGTTAAGAAAAACAAATTTTGGCAAAACTAGGAAAAAAGAAAAGGCTATTTTAGGGCGCCACTAATTTTCTTTCCTAAAAGAAAATTAGAAAGAAAATCAAATCTAAAGGTCAGCTAACTTTTAATTTGTTTAAAAAAAAAGAACTTAAGTTTCTGTATAATAAATAAAACTATCTAGATAAAAAAAATATACAATAATTTCTATATTGATATTACAAAAAAGATGGGTTAATAATAATAAAAAAAGGTAGAACGTATCGCGGGACACACGGTAGGAGCTTTAGTTCCTTTTAAGCAAAAATTATTTAATACATCTGACGTTATAGATAAATAATTTGCATATTCCTCGGTGGTCGAGTAGTAAGCAAACCAGACTCTCACGCGGTAGACCCGGGTTCGATTCCCCATGAAGAAGTTTTTTTTATTGTTAATTTTATTTTTAAATAATTATTCTGCTTGATATTAGTAACGACAACAGGTAGACGTTTGAAATATTTAGCAGAATATTCATTATTATAGATAATGGTGCGATCCCTTTCTGAGGGAGTCCGACTGGCAACATATACTTATAACAGCATCGTATATTTAAAAAGGGAAACCGTAGCATTATACAAATTGGACATTCAAGAACTGAACGTTTACCACAAAAAATTAGTGGAAGATTAGATTTTTTCTTAAGTGGGTCGTAGAAAAAATATGCTGTTCGACTCGTGTGGATTGTCCATATCGCACTTGAATGATTGAGCACTCCGCCTACGGCGAAGTGCTCAAACTTCGTCCTCGTGCGATATGGCCATCATATCCACACTAGTTGCACAAACTTCTATTTCTATCAAAATATTCCCTTTTACATTTAAAAACAACCTGCCCAATATCAAATCAATTTATCCATTCATTTTAAAGTTATCGTTAAAGTTAACAACATTTCCAAAATAAGCGAAAAAAAGCGCTATTCCAATAAAAACCGTTCCTGGAACTTGCACTTCACTGGATTCCATTTCTAGTAGACTATCATATCGTTAGAATGTCATAAAATAATAGTATTTTATGCAACGATCATGTAATGATAGCCATTAAGACACGAGCATGTTGTAGGATACGAAGCGAGCCGCAGGCGAGTTTCGTATATAATATGCGAGTGTATTCATGGCCATTACATGAAAGTTGCATACAATATTTTTTCTACTCCGATTAATAAGAATTTTTTAATTAATTTTCTCCAATCCATAAATTGTAGAATTTTTCATAAGTTTTCTTGGATTTTTCTGGTAATATGTTGTCAACTGCATTTTCGGCTCTTTCTCTAATTTCTGGATGCGTCAGAAAAAATTCATTACTCATTATTTTAACACAATTTAATTATTTAGTTTAATTAATTTTAAATATAGTTACTTTTGAAAATCAAAATTATTTGACAGCTGTCAAATTAAGTGTCACTTAATAGGTCTGTTCGCCTGCAATAAAAGTGTAGCACTGAGCTATATAATTTTGAAAAATTCAGGTCTATCTGTGAAAAATGCGTGTAAAATTGCTAATTTTGGGACTATCTATGTATATTGCATTTGTATACTGCAAGAAGCATTAAAACATAATTAAAATAAATAAAATCGTATGGCTCAGTGCTACACTTTTATTGCAGGGAACAGACCTAATATAATTAATTTCAGAAATGTCAACCAGGTATCCATGGCTATATTAAATATTGTGCGAATGTCGCATTCCTATTGGCTTAAAAATCTGTATCATAATGAAAATTTGTATCATAATGAATATCATTATGATACAGATTTTAGTCTTTTAATAAGTATATTATAAAACAGGAGTAGAAAAAATATTTTATTTCACATTTTACCAGAGATGTGATCTACTATGAATGGACCTTAATAAAATTTGACAACAAAGTTTTGTAGTCTTAAACTTCAAAATATTATTGATTGTCTAGTTGTCATATTTTTTTCGTTGTGTCAAATAGGGACCCAAAAAGTATTTTATCACCAGTTAATCTTGGCAACGGTAGCTGGAACGCTACCGAAACGTCGAAATAAAAAATAAAAAAACATTATTGTGGTTTGATACCCAAAAAATAAGAGAAAAGAGTTATATTAAGATATTGATATGGTTTTGTTTTAGTGTGATGAATCTATAATGTGTGGTGTGATGAATTATTTATTTGAGTGTATATGAGTTATATATGTATTGCGTGTTGTCTATGCATGTATTATTCTAATTTTGCTCCGGCTAACAATGATACAAATATTGTTTAAATTTACCTTTACTTCTCAAAACTTTTCTTTTATGTATGTAAATAATTACTTCGCTCAGTCGGTTTACATGAAACGTCTTAAACTAAGGGAGAGTTCAAGAACAGGCAACCACCATCACCAATAGTATTTGTCTCTCTTGGATTATTACTCAAAAACTTGTTTTTTTTGCAATTTTGAACACATTAATAAACGTCTAAACTTTTATTTATTATAATTCCCTCAACAAAATTAAGTTATAATCAATACGTCTGTTATTAATATCAAATAAGTTTTCTTATGTTGTCTTTAACAATGGCAACAATGTGAAAAGAAATCTCGTTTCTTCTACGAAATGGCAATAGTGTAATTTATGTGAAATTAGTTAAAATGGCGAAAACGGTCTTAGATATGACGAAAATGAAATGTGAACGAAATTTCTACAAAAATCTAAGAATGACGTCACCCTTTATAAGGTAAAAGAATATATTATGCTAATTGAACAACCTAAATCTATCTTATTTAATCACTGATGTTTTATTTATGAGAAATAACCTTTAAAATCACTTATAATCTGTTAGAACATTGTTGCACTCTTTCAAAGGATTGTTTTGTCCTATCTGCCTTCCAGGAAAAGAAATCGGTGGTGGATTAAATTTTGTACTAAACGGGAATCAAAAATAGCTACACGTATATATACTACTGTTTATAAAATTTGTGTATAGACGTCTGGTTCCAATTGGACTGCTTCAACTCGTTCAGGTAAGTTTCGTAAATTTGTATAGATTTGACTTACCAATTCTTGTAATATTTGTTATAGAATCATTGGAAATATGGACCAACTATTCTACAGTCCTTCCTAATGAATCAAGCACTAATATTTGTTTTTTCAGCCGTTTATTTTCTGCATCTCATTTTCATTTTATTTTTTCTTCTCCCTTCTCGCATTTTTTTTGATATCAACCACCCCCTAGTTTCCTCTTGGTTACCATCCTCCAATCCTCATCGTTTATTTTCTTTTGTTACATTAACAAATTTCTATTTGATATCAATGTTTTTCATGATTTGACACATTGAAATAATTTTACTTAAATTAAACATATTCTGTTAAAATATGTACAGGAAATTGGAAATATTAATAACAGAGTAATTCTTTAAAATCAGTAATTAATATTAAATTGCATTTGTGTTTATATTTTATAATACATTTGACAGTCGCATCTTTTGATTGGTTGATATTAGTTAAGATTATTGATGCTATTTTGTTCTAGTGTTGTTAAGAGACTTCTATTAAATTGTACTCTATAGGTGTATTCGATCTATTAATTAAATAACTTTTATAAATCAAATAATTTGTAATTTTATCATACAAGCTGTATCAAATAATTTTATGGGATAATAAAACTGTATTTATTTTATGGTCGGAATGAATCATAACAATATATTTTGATTTATTATTATTATATTTTTCATCTCATGAAAATGATAGATCTTAACCTCAATTATTATTCTTTTTCCTTAATAATTTACGTTTGAACTAATATGAGGGCTATTCCGATGATGTCAGATTGTGTCGTTCGAATTAAACCATAATAATTTCGTTTCACTATAATTCAAAACTAGCTATACTATGTCGATGGCGGATTTAAAATCGAAATATTTCACTTGTGAATTCGATTTCACTGATTGCCAATTGCATCGTGGACTTCAAGTCACACTGATTAATAAAGCATAAAGTAACAAAATTGAATCACTTACTTCAACCGCAGACTCTTTAAGCTCCTCCTTCTCTTCTTTTTCCAATTTAGGTGAAACTTTTGTACTAGTCTCGTTTTTAATTGAATTAAATTTCTGTAATATTGAATCGGCGATCTTTGTTCCAGTTTTAACATTGCTCAATTCTTTGGCGGTCTCCTCTAGTTTCACATTCAGAGAAATTGGAGGATGTGAAACTATTGATTCCAATAGTGCACTATCTGTTTCTTGTAGCGCCGGAGAAATGTGTTTCACTTCAACAAAACCTATAACGTCACTTTGACTAATTTCCGGAGCCACAATGGGTTTTACCTACAATTAAAAAAAAAATATATTCAAATAAATTGGAAAGAAAGGTAATAATATGTAACCATTTAACGTTCAGCAAATATCGGGTTTAGGTTCTGCTTGTGACTTATAAATGGTGTTCCACGAACTTTTCAAACAAGCTATCAATAAATCGCCTATTTGAGATGTGTGGCAACACTGAAGAAATTCATAAGACCTCATTTCTCCCAGGGTAGCTATTCTTGAAAATCATACGATCCGGTGCTTCTCTCGTACGATGGGGTCTATCCCGTGCGATCTATCGACTCCCACGGTCGAAATCGACTTATTCTTGAACCTACATGTAAACCTTAGAACATAAAGTAGTAAGGAAGGATCATTACTCCATGGACAGTTAACCGGGATGGTTATCCAAAATGGCCGCCGCAGAATAGAATATATCAGTGGCGCCGTACCCAATTTTAATTAGGATAAAACTATTTCTATAAAATGGAGTTAATATTTTCAATAACTTAATTGAAAATTTTTACGAGTGAATAGTTTATCAAAAAATTATTTTAATGGCATTATAGACATTAAAGTTGGTGAAATGGAAGTGAAAAATAATTGTTCAATCACCGCCACCTAGCGACCGTTGAAACCACTGGAATAAAATGATTATATGATATTTCATTGGGCACTGAATTTCCTTCCGAATGATATTCCATCAAAATCCATAAAGCAAAACAGCTATTTTACAAGATAGAAAAAGTGAACGGATATTTAAATTTTGTGGTATAGGTACTATCGAGATTTTTTTCCTCCAAGTTGTACGATAGATAGTTTCTGATATACAGCGGGTCACTTTTCTTAATCAGACACCCGCAGGCTTATTCTGTAAAAACAACAATTATTTTGCAACTAGCAACCGTTGCACAACGGTCGCGCAATCAGTCGCAAAATTTGATATTCTGTAAGGTAGTCGCGTCGCAATTGCTGGTTACTGTCAAGATGCACTTTTACGTCATAAAACTAGCGCCACTTGCAATCGGGTAGCAATCAACGTAACTTAAATTGTCTGTAAAATCGGCTGATGAATAAAAACAAATGTAAAAGTATTTAATATGCATGAAAAACCAAGGAAGCCTACGAAACAGTGCCTTACATAACTAAAAGCAGTTGAAAATGGGTTTACAAATACTTTTTTAGATGATTTGTTTAAAAAAACAATATACCTACTTCTAGGTATTTTTTGAGATGGGTGATATAGGTAGGCGCAAAATGTCAATGTTCAATCCTTGAATATTTACATGAAAAAAATCACATAATAGTGAAATGTGGGTAAATATATAGGAGAGTTTAAATCCTTGAGTAATGAAAAAAATATTCCAAGTCAATTTATTTTTTCATTCGTGTAAGAATGTGGGTAGGTATTTCTTTTTCAAGAACAAACATGTTAGAAACATCATTTGATAGATATTTTATTCTCAAAGGGCATATAAATCACATCATCATAGCCTAAACAAAAATTAACTCTTAGTGATTGTTTATGTTAACATAATAAAGATAAGAGTGTAGGTACCTATACCTATCTATGGCATCTGCCTTCAGAAAGAATTTTTATTTTCTCTCATTTTTAAATAGTGTAATAGATACCTAGTGAGTACATCAGTTTTGAATTATTGTGTATTTTGTGGTTGTACTTATCCTTTTATTAATTAGGTGAGTAAAATAACTTGAGAATGGGTACTGCTACAATTAATTGTTTTTGAGGTACATAGTACAGAAAATGAGAGAAAACAGAGTTTTCAATAGCCAGTTGGAAGAGTTGATTGACTAGGAATCAAAATTATAGTAGTTGTAGTTGAGTTGTTTGATAATTAAATCAAGTTTTCTTAATAGAAATAAGAGGTAAGTAATAAATTATAACATTTTGTCAATAATAAACCTGTTTTATTTGTACAAATAGTAATTTAATGGGCTCACTAACTACCCTCAGAAAAGTGGACACACCTACCCTAATATTTAATAACAATTACTAAATACGTAAAAACAAATAATAACTATTATCTCTTTCATTACTAAGTACAAATAAAAACTAACTTTTCTGAGGGTAGTTAGTAAGTCCATTAAATTACTATTTGTACAAATAAAACATGTTTATCATTGACAAAATGTAATTAATTAATTTATTACTTACCTTCTATTTCTATTAGGAAAACTTGATTTTATTATCAAGCAACTCAACTACAACTACTAAAATTGTGATTGCTATTCGACAGTTGCAATCGCGTTGTACTTGCTAAAAAATTGCTTACAGAATAATATAATACAGAATACAGAATAATATTTTTCACATGAACAACTGAAAAATGCACTTTTTTAGTTAACCAATTGCTCACTAGAGGCAGTTAACAAATAAATTGCGATCGCGGTCGCAGTTGCTTCTTCGAGAATACGAAACCCGCGTTTGACAGCGACAATTGCACAATTATCGGCAATCGCAAGTTACAGAATAGGCCTGCAGGTGATTCAGTTCCCACCTCTAGCTTCTAATATGCGCCGCGCCGCACTCTATACTTTACCCCATTTTCAAACGACCCCTCTAAAATCAGTATAAATCGAACATTGCCTCCGGACTTTTAGCAGTAATGTAAATACATGTAGCTCCTGTAAGTAGTAAGGAAGCTAAATTTGCTTGTGTTTTTTATAGCTCTATTATTTTAAAACTGTGCCGGGAGTAAAGTGAATTAACCACCATATTATTAGTGGGAAAAGTGAACACTAGATGTTGCCAAGTGGTTCACCTTTTCATGTATTTATTTGTAACCGGGAAACTGTATAATATCTGTGCATTTTCTAATTAATAAATATCCGATTATCACTCTCATCAACATCAATCTGTGTTCCTTATTTCACTCTCGGGTAACCTAGTGGTCCTTCGCCAACTACTGTCGAAGCATAATGGAAAAATAAGGGACGCTTTAGTCTCAACGCAACACCAACGTTAAACTATACATCCACTGCTCTTTTGGTTCCACCTTATTCCATTCAAACACTATTATTGGCGGAGTAGAATTCAATGAGACCTCTGGTGGAAAAAACTGTAACTGTCGCAACGAGTAAAATAATTCGTTTTGCATTGTAATTAACGCAAATTCGTACTTTATTTGTGTCAGTGACAAGTTTAAAACTCTGTTTTTCTATTTAACCCAAGTGTCATCAATTCTGAGGTAATATTCTTATATAATCGGAGATATTATGGAAGAGGTTATGTTATTGTAACGTTTATTCTAATTTATATTTACAGATTTATATTCAAATACAGTCCTTATTTAATAATTTATATATCACACTAAACACACACTAACTAATTTATATGAGAGTCACTTTATCGAGGCGCGATTGCTTTCTTTCAGTATCAACACTAACTGACTAACTAACTCCACTGCGATGCTCGTCGCCTATTTATACTCGCAAGACTTGTTCTAGAGACTTCTCGAACTCGAAGTTTTGGTGGATGCGCCGGGTTTTTCTAGATGTTACGTTTTCCAGATCATTCTTGAAAATACGGCGGAGGAGCCATAGTCGTATCATATGGGAATTTCACTGGGGGCACTAATTGAGCACATTAATGCAGCAGCTCGCGTAACATTATTCTATTTTTTGTTTTCATTGCAGATCAAAGAGAAAATAAGTCGGTATTAAAGATTTAAAATATTACTCAATACAAACGTACCTTCCCAGCAAATTTTGTAGATATAATTATATCAAAAATAAAATAAAAACACGAAATCAGATCTAAAACTAAAAAGTTAATTGAACGCTTGTTGCACTTTTCATAAATATCAACCATACCTATTACTCCAAAAATAAGAATACTAGGAGTCAAAATTTAGTTTAACAACACAAAATACTGAAGCGCAATCAAAGAAAAAGCAAAAATTTTACAAAACTCACACTGAAAATAACTAAAAAGGCAAAATAAAACCATTTAAATATCAAAGGGCTTATACGGCAGCTGATTTGTTTTACTCGTTGCTAAGATGACATTGACATTTCAGAGCGCCATCTATCGAATGACATTGACATTTCAGAGCGCCATCTATCGAATTCCACTTTTCCCAATTGTCCGACTCACATGATTTCAGGATAGTACCAACCTTCAAACAATACCTGTCAATTTTTATTACGTTGTCAAGAAAAAAAACTAATTGTTTTACAAAAAATTGTAAAAAATAAAGTTCTCCATTTACTTTAGTTCAATAACTCTTAAAGGAAAGCATGTGGATGAATTATGGATAATAAATATCTCGTTTTTTTTTTGAAAACTGGTGCTTATAAAACTAGAATTATACAGGGTGTACCAATCTTACGACAAACTTCGGTATATGGGTTATTTTGAGATATATCAAAAAATCATATTAACAAAAATAGTAGATGTGCTGAAGGTCCATATTTTGAAATTATATCGAACTATACAGAGTGCGGCATAACTCCGTTACAATCCAAACATATGATTTTTCAAATGGGAACCCCTGTATATTATACCGAATTCGGATTGGTTATATTTTTTTGAAGCTTTTGATATGAGGTTTTGCCACGTTATACAGAGTCCTTCAAAAGATATGGACATGTTTATGTGAAAATCGTAGGTAAATCAACGCTCTGTAGCTTGTTGTACGTTGAAGAAAAAAAATGTATTTTGCCAAACAGAGTTTCGTAACATGATGCAATATCTCCGTATCCTATTAAATTTCAATTATATTCTTTCTTGTATACAGGGTGAACGGAAACTCGAACATGTCATTTTCTTTCTTCTTTCGAATGGAACACCCTGTATTTTATAGCAAAAATAGAGTCTTCGATTATGTAACTTTAGTTTTTGTCAAGCATTCCCCATACCCAAAGTTTATAAAAACAGAGTTATCTGGTAATATTTATTGTAAACTATAATTATTGACCTATTATGTGAAAGCAATAAACGTTGTATGTAAAAAAAATCCTGATTAATAATAAATTTAAATGAACAATTTATTATAAACAAAACTAGCCACCAGAAGTATAATCCTAACCGTAATATTAAACTGAAGGTTCAAAGTGTTCACCGTTAACATCAATGCCATGCTGTAAGAGGGGGCCCAACTGATTGGCTAGTCAATCATTTGAACTATTCTGCAGCATTGCATTGATGTTTACGGTGAACATTTTGAACCTTTAGTTTAATATTACGGTTAGGATTATACTTTTGGTGGCTAGTTTTGTTTATAATAAATTGTTCATTAAAATTTATTATTAATTAGGATTTTTTGTTACATACAACGTTTAATGATTTCACATAATAGGTCAGTAGTTATATTTTACAATAAATATTACAAAATAACTGTGTTTTCATGAACTTTGGGTATAGGGAATGCTTGACAAAAATTAAAGTTACATAATCGAAGATTCTATTTTTGCTATAAAATACAGGGCGTTCCATTTGAAATAAGAAAGAAAATGACAGATACGAGTTTCCGTTCACCCTGTATATAAAAAAGAATATAATTGAAATTTAATAGGATACGGAGATATTGCATCATGTTACGAAACTCTGTTTGGCAAAATACATTTTTTTTCTTCAACGTACAACAAGCTACAGAGCGTTGATTTACCTACGATTTTCACATAAACATGTCCATATCTTTTGAAGGACTCTGTATAACGTGGCAAAACCTTATATCAAAAGCTTCAAAAAAATGTAACCAATCCGAATTCTTTATAATATAAAAATCATATGTTTGGTTTGTAACGGAATTATGCAGCACTCTGTATAGTTCGATATAATTTCAAAATATGGACCTTCAGCACATCTATTATTTTTGTTGATAACATTTTTTTTATATTTCTTAAAATAACCCATATACCGAAGTTTGTCGTAAGGTTGGTACACCCTGTATATAATTAAATTTCTACATACCTCCTCTTTGGATTCCTCTTCGGTAGTAACTTCAACGTCTTTTTTCGGTAGAGGTTCACAAACGTTAACTCCTAAAATACTGGTGACATTATTTAAAGATTGTGTACGCGTTTTCTTCAGGTTAAAGCTTCCGGAAGTTGAAGGAAGTAAATTTATATCATCGTTACTGTCATCGTCAGTAGAAGAGCTTTGAGCAATCACCCTTTGTATTTGTTCCCTTATTGAATCTTCATCTGATGGATACGATGCTGCACCTGCGTTACCAACAAATATTTATTACTATAATCTAGAAAATATTAGGAAAAAAATCTATAAACTGTCACTTTTTATTTGATATTCTTCAATTCAAGTGATTAATTTTTGGACAATACATTATGTATTACTCTAGACACGATAAACACATTCAAACCAATGATTAGAATAAGGGTTTTCAAAATATATACTCTCGAAACGGTATGTTTAGTTTGGAAAGTTTATCTGAAGCTACGCGGCATCTATATGAGGCGAGGAAACATGGCGCATATCTGTCATAAACGTACAAATGGCGTATGGTACCTATTTTACCAAGTAAAACTGAAAATACAAAGGTCACTGACAATACCAACTCCAACGGATAAATCAATATCAGTCAATTGAGGAAGTAAGAGGGAAGAACTCACGCACGCGCTTGCCAATAAGAAGTCATGTGATGCCTTTTGGCTGAAATATTATTTATTAATTATTTAAATTATTATTAGGGTATTATTATGAATAAAGACATAAATTCCCTTGAAGCTAATTTCTATAAAGCATGAATCGTTGACCAATATGAAAGAGAAAGGTCTCACGTAGGATGTCAAGTTCAGAGCGTGAAATAAACATAAACAGAATTGTTTTATATTTACAAAACGCTGAACTTGACTCGTCGTATAAATATGTTAACGAAAGTGTTTTAACATTCATTCGATTCATTCTAAATTATTCTAATCAATTCCAATTAATTACTTAATTATTTTAAGATGTCCTAAAGACATTCAAAGTGTATTCTATTCGTCGTAATCATTTTAATTAATATTCTAATTAGTACTAGTAATAAGTGGGTTAATGTATAATAATAAAGTAAGGTAATAAAGAGAACATGACCCAGTGATTCCAGTAGTTGTTTTTATTCCTGTGAGATGACACACCAAGTGACCAGCAACACCACCTAGTCAGAGGCCCTTCCACACTTCTAATGCACCAAGTATCCGTAGTAGGATACATACATTACAGTCAGCTGGTCAGACCTTTCGATAAAAATCACCAATTATGTAATTCGCAGGGTGCGGTAATTATGGTTTTCGTACAACGCTGCCACAGCTTGAAGAAGCCCACAACAAATTTGAAAAAGTGTTCATCTTTTCATATTCAAACGTTTAATCATATTGTTAATAATAAAAAGTCCCTTTTCTAATTATTATCACTACATACTTAGCACTTTAGCTTTTTCAAAGTTAAACGTGGCAATGTCGAATGTTTTCGACTGCATTCCTTTCACGGATTCAGATAAACTTGCCAAAGTATACTGTATCTTACCTTCATCTGTTTTTCCGAACGAAGAAAATTCCGAGTCCAGTATATTTTCGTCTGGTGACGGTTTTGAAAAACTACCACTTCCAAACAAACTACCGGTTTCTATTCCAATAATTTTTTCTGGACTCGTAGCAAATATTTGAGTTTGTGATTCACAATCTGACAGTTCCATATCACCGCTGTAATCATCCGACGCATCCGGTGGAAGATCCCTAAATAGACTTAAAGAATCGTCCGATATATTCCTCGTAACTTTTTCTTTATTTTCAATGACCCGTTCAGTGGTTTTAACCAAATTAAAACTGGGTGATTCGACGAGTTTATCGAAAGGATCTTCTTCTTCTTCTTTGGGAGGTGACATGGGAATCAATGTTTCCTGTTCATCCTCCTCTTCATTTTCAGAATCGAATTCATTCGGTTTTCTTCGAGATGGACGCTATGAAAGACAGAACCAATGAAATATAATATCAACAAAGTATAGCTGTAATAATGTCAAGTGTTTTTAATAATATGAACAAATATAGTAAACAGTTGTATGTGTGATTCTTAGGGTGACATTCACTGAGACCTAAAAGATCTATTGTGCCCTAGTAAATAGTTAGATCAAGCAGTTTGTGTTTAGTTATACTGAGCTAAGAAATGAACTACCCACTCACATACACTGCTTCTGTGAGAACTTACAAGGACTCGGACAGAAGCATTTTGGAGAGGAAATAATCCAACCATTAGAACTACTCAAAATCCTTCAGTTAAACTAGTGGATATAGAGGACATGACATGTAGCTTCTGGAATGGAAGCAGGAAAAATTGGAAATAGTACAAAGATATAGTTCAAATGCCTGAATGAATAAACCTATTATTTCTGCTCACATTTTTAATTTCAATAGAGTACACGCATATTTCATATTTTGCTTAGATATTAATTTGTAATAGTAAGTTGATATCAAAAATAACTAATAATAGGAAATAAAGCAATTTCCATTGGAAATTACTTCCAAATTTTAAAATAAAATTCAAATTTCAATGCACTTTCCGACCACCACCCGAGGATTTCGAACGCTACCGATGATACGTGTGATGTCATACAATTTGTTTACTTTTGTCAATATGGCCGGTATTGCATCAGGTTCTGTGTAGTTTTGTGTTTATATTGTATTTTAATTAACTATTAATTGCTTCATCGACGTAAAAATATCATTTATATGTTTGTTTGAGACCATCGCGTGTTTGTGTGTGCTTTATTTTATTTCTAAAAGTCAACGTAAAGTGGAAAGTGGACATAATATTCGATACTTCCGAAGATATTTTATAACTTTTAGAAGAAAATATTTTATTTACTAGTTCAGTGACGATTATTTCATATTTTGTGAGTAAATGCAACGTTATATTTGACCACTATCATTGGAATATTTAAATATCTACCGGACGGCGAGTAGCCAGTCCTTTTTCCTTATCAACATGTGATTCTCGTCGAAAACCTGTAGCACCGATCACCGCTGAAAGGCAAAATTTTTACATTTAATGTGCGACGAATAATCTCCGTTGGTGAGGATCAGTATACACTGATATTGGTCAAATATTTCAATTCTTCTTTCTTATAGAGAGATAGAAATTAGGAACACACTGTTAATATGTAAATTCTTTCTCGAAGCGGAGCATGTGAACAGGAGAGGAATATGTAACGTATGTCGATTGCTCATCGCATAGTCAACAATTTAATAGCGAGTAGTGAGAATAAGCTTTCTTTCTCCTGTGAACCATGAAACAGTCCAGTTGAATTTTTAAAATTTATCTTTTATTTAAAATTTATCTTTCCTAAAGTGCATTCAATGTGAATGGTAAGTTGCATTTAAGTCTATGCTTTTCCTTTTATGATTTTTGCTTTTATATTTTTTTTCTCCTAGTGATAAGCGCCAGATACACACATACAATGATATTTTTTTTATCTTGTTCTTTTTCTTTTTCTAGTTTTTTTTATACAGGTGATAAAAGGTTCACATGTATATAGTTGAAGTCTTTAAAATATGTATATTTAGTTAACTAATTAATTCAATCTAAATACCAACTTAGAATATTATATTTCCGGATTACATTTTTTTCATTACATTTTCTTTATCGCCTTCTGTGGTTGAAATAAGTAGTAAAATAAAATTTAGTTTCTATGTTACTTAGATATTTTTTTTTATTATTTCTTTGATTTCCTTTGATGAATGGAAATAAATAAGATTTCCTCAATAATATCATTTTTCACATTTCTTTATTGCTTCTTTTGTTTTTTTTAATAGTAAAATACAGGATATTTTTTTTATGAACCATGTTCTTAAATGTATTGCTTAAACAATTGTAAAACGAATTACCTACTGCAGATATCCTGAATTTTACATAAAAATGTTACTATTGCTGATACAATGTATCTTTCTTAGCACTTACTTAGTACCTGAGATTTCGTGCCTGGAGGTTAGTACCTGAGACGTACCTGAGACCACAAAACAGTCTGGAACTTTGTACCTGAACTTTGTACCTGCAAAAACCTGGGTTCAATTGCATCGTTGGCTGCCTGCAGCAGAGGTAGCGCAGTGAGCGCATCCTGCCATAGGCTCAACCTGATTTGGCCCACTCCTACTTCGGGGTTTACACCAGCCGTGCGCAATCGTACCATGGCCATTAACGCAACCTCCTTGACGTGCAGGTCCAGAGGGGTCAGACCAGAAATTAGTTCCATTGCTGCGGTTGGTGTTGTTCTCATGGCTCCTGTGATGTTTAAACAAGCCATTCGCTGTATTTGATATAATTTTTGGATGGCCGTTGCTTGTAGAACCTTCGGTCCCCATGCAATTGCTCCATACGTTGACATGGGTCTTATTATTGCAGTGTAGATCCAGGTGACCACACGGGGTGACAGATCCCATGTGCGACCCACTGTCCTCCGACACTGCTCATAAGCCACATATGCTCTTTTTGCTCTGCTGTATAGATGAGAGTTCCATGTTAGTTTCCTGTCGAGGGTAATACCAAGGTATTTCACCTATTCCGAAAAGTTTAGTTTGCTTTTGAAGATTTCGGGAGGTTTCAAACCCGATAAACTTCTTTTCCTGGTGAAAAGGACCATCTCAGTCTTTCTGGGATTGATCGACAGTGAGTGTTCCTTATACCATTTTTCAATTAATTTAAGCCCATCCTGCGCTCTATTGCACAGTGTGTTCACAAATGTCATCACTATGTCATCTGCGTATGCAATTGTGTAGAATCCATTGTTATTGATTTGATTAATCAGGGTGTCTAGGACTATGTTCCACAGAAGAGGTGATGACTCCTCCTTGTGGACATCCCCTCATGACCAGTCCTCTTACTGTGATGTCTTCTACATTGATACTTATTGCTCTACTAGAGAGCATCTTGAGTATCCATTCTCCTACTACCAGAGGTACATTCCTGGTGTTGAGTTGCTGGGTAATTGTTGGAAAGGTTGTTTTATCAAACGCTCCCTCGATATCTATGAATATACCCAGGGTGGATTCTTTGTTGTCCAATGATCTTTCGATTCTGCCAACCACTTGGTGAAGGGCAGAATCAGTGGACCTTCCCGGAGTATATGCATGCTGATTTGGATGAAGTGGGTTCATCTTCTTCATCTCTTGGTTTGGGTATAAATACCACCCGTACTTCTCTCCGCTTACTGGGAATATACCTCAGAGCTAAAGAGGCTCTGAAAATTCCAACCAGGTGCGGCATAAGAATATGTATTATATAATATAATATATACCAACCATATTTCGGGAAATTTGATATGTGGCCGTAAGAAAATAATGTTTTTATGGTTGATTCCAAGACATAGAGGTACATAACCTCAAACTATTTAAGAAGAAATATTACCAACATAGAAGTAGGTACTTACATTAAATAGTCTTCACAAACAAAAGCAGTAGTATTTGTCGAAATATCGTCTTTGTTTCGACGCATACTTGCAACCACAATGCCCTTCTCTTAAGTGTATTTTTGCTTGCGCCAGCAAATATTTTTTAATAGACGTTGATTTACACTTTGGAACCATGCCATACTTGGGATATCAAGTTTTTTTTCGGCTGTATCCATTTTTAAAAAAATTAGGTCACGAATACGAACGTAAACAAATGGAGTGACGTCACTGCATGGGGCAGCCATCTTTATGACGTAAAGCGCGTTTTGGCGGACTTTTAAATTTAACGATTTTTGAAGTCGTTTTAAAAGTAAATTTATATTTTTTTGAAAAAATAGGCATGTAAGGTGTTAGGAGACCTGATAAAGCGTCAATTCCCACCAATTGCAAAATTTATGCTTGTACCCTATTGTCAGTGGATCACTACTCTATTGATTTGATTAGAATTATTTCTTCTTAAAAATGGTTTCAGGGTCATCGTTGTCTGAACGTGTAAAAGAAGAAGAATGCAGTGATGATTTCTTAAATTTCCGAATCGAAAAAAAAACATGAGGGAAGATGGTGTATTGATAATCTGTTAGGAAGTCCATAATTCTATGTACCGCAACAGTGGTTAGTGTAAAGAAATAAAGAAATTACCATAATTTTCTCAGTTTCAAGATTACGCAATGGTGGACTTTTATCTACTTCTTCGAACAATCTGGATACTAAACGTTTCTTATCATCGCCTAATTTAGCTCTGCTTTCAAATTCGAACGGTTCAGGTTCTTTGAATTCATAAACATCTTCAGAACTGGATGATTTCTCCAATCGTTTTTCTGCCTTCTCCTCAATTTCATCATCAATTTGTATAGCATTGTCTAAAAGGGGTGGATTTGACTCATCAGATGATGAACCCAATATTTCTTTCTCATCGTCTGCATCTAAGTTAGATAGCTTCATAGCTTTAGTAAAGCCTTTCAATTCTGATCGAATTTGATTTAGATCAAAATCTCGACCTTTGGGATTATTCTCATCTTCGCTTTCTTCGGCCGATTTTTCTGGAGACCTTTTTATTCTGCGGGATGATCTGGAAGGTTTTAAATCTTGTTCTTCTCTTCCAATGTCTTCCTCGTCCCGATCCTTGCGTTTATCAGTTTTTGGCTGGAAATTAGAAATTAAAACAAGTTGTTTATGGACCTTTAAGGGAAAATAATATTTTAACTATAAATTTCCGGATGAAAAAATTGTTTGTGGACGAAAAGTGTGGGAAAAATACTTGCCTTCAAAAATAGTCAAATTTTCATTAAGAAATGTATTTAAAAAAAATCGAAAAACCTCAAATATGGTATGTTACTTTCAAATATTAGTTAACAAGTTTATATTTTCATATGCTTAATAATAAAGTTTTATACCTCATTTGAAAACCAGGGGGAGTAATTTAAATTTAGGTTGGCAATTTTGCCAAATGTACTATTCATTTGTTATATACATATTTGGAAAGATATCTTCAAAGTTTATTGAAAGAACATAACGAGATCAGTAATAATAAGATTTGGAAGATATAAAACAATATAGAGAAGAATGGGTTTGGTATAGAAAATGCATTATTGGTTTTTAAAGGCAAAAAGAAGGAAGGAAATATCTCAGAAGTATTTAAAAAACGGTTTATTACTCCTAATCCGGCAACATGAAGATAACTGTTGGACATGTTTAAATTAATACTGCTTATTGCTCTACAACGTTATCAATTTTGTAGTATTGTTATTGCCAGAACATATTATAAATTGTCATATATTTTTTAATTTAATTGAAGTAGCTTGACTATCTGAAATTCCCCATCATCAACAATGACCATAATTTGTTTGTTGTCGATGTAGAGTCGAAGGTATTTATTAGCCATTTTGTGAAGTGTTTTGAATATTATTGTATTCAATATAAAAATCTCTTTGCTATCAAGACACAATTAATATATTTGGAACACGACTGTTGACTACGTTTTCGGTACACATCCTTTAGTAACTAATCTGGTAACTTTTAGTAGTGTGAGTAAGGCATGGAGCTAGTATTAAGAGGAGTCGCTACGCCTGTCATAAAAGTGGTATCGGTTTCGCCATTTTACTACCACTTCTCTGTCAACTTGACATTAGTATTGTTTTATGGATGTGAATTGGGTATTTTTGGATTTTCTTTCTGTTAGTGTAGTTTTTTCTATTTTAATAATTGAACAATAATGGTTTCTTGTGCTTCACGAAGTTGTACAAGTAGAGACAGTGTAAATACGAAAAAATCATCAGGAACAACATATCACAGGTTAGTAAACAATCGAAACAGGTCTGTACTGGAATATATTTCTTTGTGCTTCAATAAGTTGTATTTAACTTCATATTATATTTAATGTTTGTAGATTTCTTAGAACTCCATCAATAAGAGATATGTGGTTGAAATTTGTGAAAAGAGGTTCTTGGCAGCCAACAAAATACAGTGTTTCTATATTATCAATTTCAACTTGTCAAAAGGACGATAATGTGCACTTTAACGAAGAATACCACCTCTAATCAAAAATTCAAAAAGCCGCTACGCTATACCTAGGTGAAAAAGAATTTCACTGGTGAATATATTTTTATTGATTGAAAATTTAAATAGTCCGGCTCTCCTGTCGACGCCATATTGCTAACATAGAAGACAGTTTATAATACATAATAATATTAAATCGGATATACAGTTAGTTGAACATGGTGTGCCACAAGATCTGTTTGTTATATATGTGAATGATTTACCAGAATATGTTGATATTGCTGAAACATTTTTATATGCAGATGATACTACATTCTTGATTAAAAATGCAGATTATAATCAGCTGGAAAATAAGTTTGAAGGGTATTTTAATGCTAATGTCCTTTCTCTCAATAAAAATAAAACAAAAGTTATAAATTTTGTAAAAAGAAATGAGAGACATGAAGGTGAAAATAGTGTGAAAATGCTAGGTTTCACTATCGACAACAATCTAAATTGGAAGCTGCATGTAAACGAGCTAAATAAGAAATTGTCAAGTGGACGTTTTGCATTGAGAAGAATGAAAGCTGTTGTATCAAAAGAAGTGCTTAGGATTGCTTATTTTGGATTAGTACAGTCTCACATTCAATATGGAATTCTTTTATGGGGTTCAACAAATGTGGCAAATGAAGTTCTTATACAGCAAAAGAAAATTATACGTGATATGGTGGGAGTAGGCTTCAGAGAACATGCAAAACCATTGTTTATATCATTAAGAATATTGACTGTACCATGCCTCTTTATTTTGGAAGCTATTTTATATATGCATAAAAATAAACATAAATATAACACAGGATCAAATATTCATAACTATAACACTAGGAGTAAGGATATTATTAGATTACCCAAAGTAAATCATATAACTACCTCTAAACAAACGGATTTTATTTATTGTAAAATTTACAACTCTATACCAATTGAATGGACAAGGTTAAACTATAAAAAGTTGAAGTATACTATAGGGCATGCACTTGAGAGTCTGGCGTTTTACTCAGTAGATGATGTTTTTAACTGTAACTGGCTGGGTTAGTCAATTTTTTATGAAATGTTTTTATATATATGTTTGTATGTGTTATTGTTGACGTGTCTAAACAGGTTGTGTTAGTGAAGATTTTAGGAAATTTTAACTTTCATAAACTGTAATATTTGTAAGACCAATAAAGCTATCTATCTATCTATCATCATCACAATGTCACTCATGTGATACCACTTTCCTATTATAAGATAGTCGACTGTGTCATCTCCTCTTAATAGTAGCTCCATGGAGTAAGGCTTTTCAAATTTCTCGTCCTGGTTTTAAAATGAACTTATAGACAATGCAAAAGTTTTTACTTTTCCACAACAAATTTATTAATTGTATTAACTCCATTTAACTCTCAGTACAATTCTAGCTATATATTTTATAAATCTTAGGTTAGATAAACTGCACTTACCAATATTGGAAGTCTTGGTGGTCTTCTTCGATATGTTTTAATTTCGTTATCTGATTTGGTACCGTTTCTCGTTTTTGACACTTCAGAATCACTTCCTGTTCCTTCACTATCAGATTCAGTGTGTGTTGAAATATCAGTCTGAGCTGATATTCTTCTTGTACGTCTAAGAGAATCTTGGAAAAAAATAATAAATTAATCAACTAGTCTGCAAAACTATTATTTCTTACAGAAATACATTAAAATATGTATTTAAAATTAACTATTGAGATAAAATAGATCATATTTATCATACCTTGTCTTAACCGACCAGTTGATCTTGTAGCTGGAGTAGCAGGACTCTTAGTTCTACTACCTGAAGATGTCACGCTGGAAGGTGTTGTAGATCTAGGTGGTTCCGCAGTTGAAGATCTAGCAGAAGTCGAAGTTACTCGCGTTCTTTTAGATGCAGGTTTGGGAATTGGACTTATAGAATTTCCAGCTAATAAAGCACTACTCTGTTTCGAGCGTTTAGCCTTCTTAGTAGCACTTAAATTTTCTGCTATTCTTTGGTACTGAATCCATTCATCGTACCTAATATACAAACATGTTTTATTATTCAAAAGCAAAGTATATAAGATATATTTTGTATTGTATATTTTTTATTTACTGACCTTGTATTCCATCCTGTATAATGTACCAAATATATCTGTCCGGATTGATCTTTATCAATTTCAATTACTTTAGCCTCATAGGTAATTTTAGATTCATTCGAAGATCCATAAAAAACTTTGAGTTTATCACCTACATTAATGTTGTATGTTGCAGGTACCTCACTTATTTGACTCCCAGTAGGAAATGCTCTTTCGTCTGCAATACGTTTCTTGCCTCTTTTCTTTTCTTCCTCGGACGGAATCAACGGAGCTACTATTTTTTTAGTTGTTTTAACTGTTATTATTTTACCGTCTTTAGTAGGAATTTTAGATTCTGGCTTTTTTTCTGTTTTAATTATCTCAACGGGTGAAGCTAAGCTTTCTTTTTGTTTCGATTGGGCTTTAGATCGAGTATTTTGTACCTGAAAGAAACACAACATATGGTTAACACAATCTTAAAAGGTATTTTACTTTCAGGTATGGTAGAAACTAGATCTGGATCACTTTGTGCTATAAACAAGTCAGGAAGACTGGAGATTATAAATTTCAATATATTATAATGTTTGAAGCCAAAATAGTGAATAATCAAAAATTAAAACCAATTGTCTTGTGGAGATATGTAGACGACATTTTTACAATATGGCCTTATAACTTAGTATCTCTGAATGATTTTTTAATAAATATAAATGAAGGAGAAAAATCTATAAAATTTGAAATTGAAAATAACAATTTTTTACCATTTTTGGATATTCTTATCAATAAAACACCTACAGGTTATAAAACAAGTGTTTATAATATTTATAATCATTTCACAAAGGAGAAAACTCTACTGAAAAATGTTTTAAATGCCAATAATTACCCGGCAGAATTTGTAAATAAAGAAATCAAGAATATAGAGAAAGGCTCATTGTTAATACCCCATAATAATAACAATAATATTAATAATTCAGCTAACATAATTTTTAAAAACTTGTCAGAAAGAATTAAGAAAATTGGTAATCAATTTAATATTCGAACCAGCTTTAAATCTAACAATACTTTGAGATCTATCTTAACAAAAACGAAACCAAAAAATGAAGAACAATCTTCAAAAAATTGCATATATCAGATATCTTGTGAATGCGACAAATTCTACCATACACAAAAAAATTACAACAAACGCGTTTTATTAACAACTTTTCCAACATAAGCTAAAAAAAGCGCTATCCCAATAAAAACCGTTCCTGGAACGTGCACTTCACTGCATTCCATTTCTAGTAGACTATCATATCTTTAGAATGTCATAAAACAAAATATTTTATTTCACATTTCACCAGAGGTGTGATCTACTATGAATGGACCTTAATAAAATTTGACAACAAAGTTTTGTAGTCTTAAACTTCAAAATATTATTGTTTGTCTAGTTGTCATATTTTTTCGTTGTGTCAGATAGGGACCAAAAATTATTTTATTAATTTTATTACTAGTTAATCTTGACAACGGTAGCTGGAACGCTACCGAAACGTCGAAATAAAAAATAAAAGACATTATTGTGGTTTGATTCCAAAAAGAATAGGAGAAAAAAATTAATAAATCTTTCCCCATATATTGTTTATTAACCAAGCATCTTATAAAGTACTTGTCATATCTTCGTACAAAGCTATTTACTACAATTCAGTACGTAGTATCTTCATACATGTGAAGATAATAGTATCAAACTATAATAACGCCTTACAAATTTCAAAACTACTTTCCAGAAAGTAGAAACATCTACTTCTCGAGCTATATGCCCTGACAGACAATGAATTACACTTCTGGGTTAAATGGGGTTGGTATATCTGCAAGATTTAACCAACCATTCTGATTTGTAATTCTGCAATATCACTTGCAGATACAATATTTTAGTATATTAACTTTCAATTCGTTGAAAATGAAAATATACAAAATTAATTATACATTGGCTAGTGTTTGTCAAAGTGAAAGTGCCAAAAATAAGTTAGGTATGACATAAAGTGTGGTAAGAGTTCCCTTTATACGCTAGATAAATAAAAAAAAAGAAAATTAAACAAAATAGCTTAGCACTTCTTCAATATTTTGAATCACAGAAACAAATGAAAGTTAAATGCCAATACTACGATAAAATATTTGCCCTGTATAAGCAAGGTAAATTATCCCCTATTAAAGAAAAAGAAGAAGTTCACAGATATTTCTTAGTCTATTCTTCTTTCCGTGAATCACAGCGACAAGTTAAGGTAAAATATCCCTGTTAATTTTGTCGATATATACACTGCTCACCGAAATTATACTGAAAATATAATTAACAATAACTATTTTCTTGTAAATTCTTGGAATATACTGAAAAAAATTATTTATGAATTATTTCGGAACTTTTCTACTTTCCCTGTATACTGAAAATATCGAAAAGAATAGAAAAACGTTTGTTAAAATAATCTATTTTTATATTCTTAAATAGGGCGGACAGTGTATATTGTATTAACGTTGATGACAAATATGTTTGTGTCGAATGGCGTGACTAATAGATAAATTTTAAATCTCCCTTTCAGTAACGAATTAATTTTTGAATCGGACGGTCGTGTCTCGTGTCGGGAGAGCTTTAATGGACTTCTTAGTGTGCAGCAACTTCAAATTATAATTCCTGCATTTATAATTGGTTTGTTCTAAATTTCCAGTGGAATACATTAAATTAACAAATATTCGTGTTATCCAACAAAGAAGAAGTTGTGCCCTCATCACGACACTGGGTGCATGGTAATACCGAGCCCAACAAAATTGGAGAAGAGAAAGAAGAAGAAGGGAGCTTTTTTGATATAAGTCATTAATATTTCAAATCAAATAAATTACAGTGTATTTGGAACATAATAAGGTGAGTTTTCACCAAATTTCGTATAAATTTTTTTTTTTACATAATAAAAAACCAAAAACTTGGTTGTTTGAATTTTTCACATAAATTTTGAGGTTATGTGAAAAAATTGTGTATACAAAAGTTGTAGATCTTTTTTAAAACCCACAACTTAATGGCCATGGTACGATTGCGCACGGCTGGTGTAAACCCCGAAGTAGGAGTGGACCAATTGAGGTTAATCCTATGGCAGGCAGCCAACGATGCAATTGAACCCAGGTTTTTGTTTAACAAACCCTACAAAATTCAAATAAAACAGAACACAGAGCCAGATGCTGCAAATGCAATACGCATATTATATACAGATGGTTCGAAAATGAAAGAAGGCTCAGGATGTGGAGTTCACTCGAGAGCACTAAGCCTAAAGATTAAGTGGGGAATGGGAAACAATACCAGCGGGGTTCAAACAGAACTGGCTGGTATCTCAATTGCCACAAAAGAACTAATTAGAAGAGGAATTTCTGGCAAAAACATAATAATCTGCACTGATAGTAGACAAGCCCTATTAGCCTTGAACAGACAACGTGTTATATCGAGGCTAGTACTAGAGTGCCACCAAGATTTAGCTGACGCCTTGGCAGATAACAATATTATCCTGAGGTGGGTTGCTGATTCTTTGGCCAGGGAAGCCGCTGGACTAAAAATTCTAGGAACCAGTGACACCTACGGCCTAACGACTTCGACAATTGCGGAACTAGCCAAACGTTACACCCATGCTCAATCCCTTAAGAGATGGGATATAATCAAAGGATGCAGTCTTGCCAGGATCACCCTGGGAAGCTGGCGCCGAAGAAATATTTGGCGATGACCAGGAAAAACCTACATTTAACAGTAGGATTTCTGACTGGTCACTGTCAACTAAGGAAACACCTCCATACTATGGGGCTATTGGACACACCTCTATGCAGGATGTGTGAACAGGAAGATGAAACTGTCAGACATGTAATATGCGAGTGTCCGGAGTTATCGTCAATAAGAGAGTGTGTTCGGTGAGTCTTGGTCTCCACCTGCCGATATAAAGGAGATGTCTCCTAGTGACCTGTCCACCTTCCTGGAAAGGACAGGATGGACGATGACCTAGGACAACTCCTCGGGAGGATGTACAATGGGTCACATGTGGCCTAAGTGCTGTGAGCCTACGCACTCACCCTCCCTACTCTACAGATACAGATACCCACAACTTTACCATTCAAGTTTTTTCTATAGGACTTGTAGTTTTGGCGGAAATCGAGATAAACTATTTTTTACCCTTAAAAACTCACCCCCTCCCACTTCCCGAACTCGGATCGCCCGTAATTTATTTTTTCTACAACTGCTATGAAAAGTGACGTATTTCTCATAGCTTACTTAATTTCAAAACCAAATATTGCTCATACTGTGAGAAATATTATTTCTCACGGCACTTTGCCCATTTATATGGAGAATCAAATAAAATTGACAAAAACTTAGTATGCTACTGCCATCTTTATATACCTACTTAGTTCTCACAAAACTGTCAGATTATATGAGAAGTTTTTAAATTCGAAAAGGTAGTTTCAAATAACAGAGAATTTAATGAAAAGAAATGACGTTCCGAGTTTGACCATACAAATTTCACCATCAACTATAATTTTGAATAAAATTATTTAACAGTTTAGAGATGGGATACTTTAGTGTTATTTTTGTTTTACTATCCATAGTTACTTTACTTGTATTCTTTAAATTTGTGCAGTTGTGCAACATGTGGGAAAGTACTTTTCTAACTCGTGTGTTGGCGTCACTCGTGAGAAAAATTGAACTTTCCCCACTAGTTGCACAATATACTATTTCCTTTCAATTTTATTTTATTCCCCTCCTTTTCTGATGGGTTTCATCCTACCATTATTTTTTTTTCACTTTTTACCATTTTTGAAGGCTTCAGCACTGGTCTACTATTATTATTGAAGTGAAAAATTCTTCAACCGCGTTGTCTTTTGCAGTCTGGTAAACGAATCATATTGGCAAAATTCAAATTTTAAAATTGTCTTTACCTTACCTTTTCTTCCTCCTTTTTAATTTGCTCTTCGAGTTTCTCGACAATAGGTTTAATTTTTTCGGTTGTTGGTAGTTTTCCCCTTTTATCTTTAATGGGAAGAATCTTGCTTTCAGGTTTTTCTTTTTTAATTTTTGGAACTTCTTTAACATCAACCTGCTCTGCAGTGTCACTGGAATTAGTGTCGCTAACTTCCGCCAAAGGAGGTACCCTTCTCTTTTCAACGCGTTTTACTTTTTCTTGAAAACTGTCTTTGATTAAAAGTTCTTTCTTTTCCTCTATCGGCAGTTCTTCTTTTTCAGGTGCGGGGCTATTAATAGGAGTAGTTCTGTCTCGATCACGAATTAAACTCCTACCTTTATTTTTCTTCGTTGGCCTTGTATCATTCAACATTGTCACTCCCAAAGTTCGGTAAAAAGTTTCATAGCTTGAAAGACATTTTTTATATACAGCCTTAACTTGGTTAAATGTACTTTGATTTCCAGGTAAATGCAAACGAAGACTAACTGTTCGCCATTTACTTTGATTGGAAACGCGATTATAACCTCCCATTTTTTCTACAATCCGAAACAGCCGATGAAGATCAATGTCATGATTTGAAATGGTTGGTGTTTTATTCAAGGGGGTACCAGCTTCGTCCATAAATTTATACAACTGAGCTACAAAGCGATCTTTCTCCTCATTTGGTTCATCATCTGAGCTCTAGAAAGCAACAACAAAACGTAATAATTGTAAGAAAATAATTTTTTTGTCGTATATAAGTAGTGATAAATTTCAATATTGCACTACTTACATCCGTGTAATTTTCATCACTTTCACTATCGACTGAATGAGAATGAAATAAGGAACTTTTTTCCCAATGTGGTGGAAGTTCATTGTGATCTAAAAATTGTATTGCCTTGTTAATGGCTTCCACCAATACGGCGCTATCAACTTTCTCAGCTAATTCTCTGTTAAAATCGCTAACTTCCTTCTTTGGTACGGTGTAACTAAAACATTAGATAATTTAGATCCAGAAGATTGAATTCAATATTTACACGTGTATTCAGAAATATCAACAAGAAAATTATTTGTAACATTGAGATGAAGAATGATTATCTAAAAAAGAAATCTTACTATCTCCCATCCTTAAAAGATCTTATCAGATATTCATCCTTCATGTTAATTCTAACTGTGGGTTGTGCTGAAGGAATAACAACAAGTCCAGGAAACCAACTATCTCTGGACCTTTTTTTCTCTGTAGTTTCCACACTCACAACCCTCTTAATATCCAGCATATATGCTTCGAGATCTGGTTCATTTTCTTCTTCTACTTCACCTTCACTACTGTCTTCCCTAAAATAGAACCAGAGGAAAATATAGTACAAGATTACTGTTTAGCAAAAACTGAATTCTTAGTTTACTGGGCAGCACATAAATATCCTTTGATCAGTGAAATTTGAAATTTAATGTAATTTTAAATATATGGAATAAGAATTTAGAAAATATAGTTTCAAGTTAATAAGAATTTCAATATATTATATAGTAATAGTTTATAAGTTACTTCAGTTGTCTATTTCGTCTGCCTCTTCTACCTCCTACAACAGGGTTTCCAAAATGTTCAGGATGAGTTAATGGTAGCTGGTCTAATGTCTCACTTTCATTAAAATGTCTACCACTTTTCAAACACAATGCAGTACGTCTTAGAGTTGTTATATCACCATCATCAAACACTAAAAAATGTATGTAAATATATGTTTAATATAGAATGTAGTGAAATAGGGAATAAAATGGAATTTAAAATGCTCACATATGTTTCACACAGAACTAGAAATAGAAATTGAATAGGTGGAGTCAGTACTTAATTGAAGTGTGAAAAGGCTAATATGTTTTGTACTGTTTAGTGATTTAATAAACAATATGCTATAAAAATTTGATATTTATTGAAGCATTTCAATATTATTGCCTTCTAACAATCTATTTTACAAAATACATTAGATAAAGTTTGGCCTGAGCTATGGAGGGTGGGAGGGAAAATTGTCCATTAAAAGTATGCTGCAACTATAGCAAATTAGTAAAATTTAAAGAAAGCACCAAAGGCAATTAGAGTACATAGGAGAAGTGAACAAATGTTCAGCTAGACACTTAACTGGTCTCCAATACAAGTATATTCTTCTTACCATCATCATAGTCAAACTATTAAAGCCACTAGTAAAAGCTAGATATAAAGATTTCTTTGATCATGTCTATACTACATATAATATATACATTTAAATAATAAAATTGTGCAGAACACCTTCATAGCATATAAAAAAGCCTACCAACAGTATATTGGCTGCAATCCTGAATTTTAGTAATTGTTGCTTCCACAAGCTCTTTTTTATCTTGATATTTTGCCTGAACAAGCTGGCCAACTCTAAGAGTACCTTTAATTTGTTCATCTGTAAGTGTTGCAGTTCCCAATCCCATTTTGTAGGTTACCTAGAAGTGGGTAAATACAAAAATTAAGATCAATAATAATTAATATACATTATAGTTACAAATAACTATGTATCTTCATCCATCAGAAGTTACCAACAAATTTGTGTTAATTAATATCTATACCTCTTAAGAAAGAACTTTGATGTGGTTATTGCAGAATTAAATATTGCAAAAAATGAAATTCAGAAAACCTACACATGTTTAAAAAACTAGCTGTTATTGTATTCTATATGTTCTCATAAATTATACTTGCATACCTATGAATGACCACTACAATGATCATAGTATTGGACACATAAATATACAAAAATTAGCTGTTCTAAACTATTTAGTTGTGAAGTAAAGTATAAATATCACATCAACACTTTTTTATGACTGGTACAATATAATTAATTTAAAACATTTACAAAATTACTCCATTTCTAAACAATGTAAGATATGTTAGGTTGTATTCCACATACCTTGCACTTAACTAGGCGAACAACTTTGCTAACTTTAGCTTCACAGAAAGCACCCTTGTACTTAGCACTTACAGCAGTTCCCACAGACAAATAAGGAGGGTCGTCTACCTGCTAAAAATATAGTAAAAGCAAATTGTTTATTTGTAGTAACAATAAGACAAATGACTTACCATTATTATTTTTTGTCTTGTTTATTATAACCAGGACAAAAATATTAATTTCTTATCATAAATGAACCAAAGTTTATAAACCTGGAATTCATGTTACGATTTCTTAAATTTATCCATCCATCCCGCGAACAGATCCACAATTTTATCCATTTAATATCGGTTTTAACTCACTGTTCTTTATTTTTGTTAGCTATTTAATCAATTATGTCAACTCACGGGCCACTAGGCATAATTCATATTAAATATGAATAATAATAATAATATTAGCTATGCTATAGTATTATTTTATTATTTATAGGTTTGTTTCGTTCCAGGTTCCAGTTGGCATATAGGAACCGTTCTGGAATTGTATCGAGTACTACATATAGAGAAATGTTTGTCTATGCAGTACTAGTGCAGAGATAAAAAAAAGTATGATGCGCAAGCTCGAAGGTCACATCAACCTTTATCCCAAAAACGATGTTGTAAGTTGTAAGTACGAAAGTACGTTCTTTTTCTTTTTATTTTATCATCACCTCACAGACCACTAAGTGTTCTGTGCATCACCCTTTTTGTGGCTATGTACGGTTTAAAACATAGAGAAATAAATATTTTCTCTTTGGTTTAAATCCACAGAAATAAATATTTTCTCTATGGTTTAAAACCACGCTCAGAAAAATTGAATGAAGATGATGGTCTGTGATTCGAGCACCGAATTTATTGTGTATCTGTTTGTTAATGATCAACTTGAGAGCATAGAGGAGGACGTGACACAGCACAACAGATTTTATAAGTGGTCATGACAGCAGAGTGCACAAAGTTATCTATGGTGGCCACCACACACCATAGACAACCTATCCTCACACCATAGATCACTTCATTACAACATGATTACAACCAGATGGTGTACTCTGTGAGTCTGTGACCCAACCATAGAGGAAACAGATGAAAAAAAGATTTTTCACTAAGTATGTTTTCTTGAATTTTTTCTTTATATTGTAAGCTTTCTATAATTGGATTTTGTTCCAGAATTATGAGATTTTCTTCAGCTCGAAAACTGAAATCCCTTTTGTGGGTTTCTATAGGCGGCTATGTCAGTTTAGCTGGTATAAGTTACTATCGAGGTGAAGAATCATTTTATAAAAAAATAGTAATACCATTAGTTCATATATTGGATCCAGAGCAAGCCCATAATATTGCTGTTTCAATAAACAAATACCGATTACTACCTAAATCAAGATACAGAGATCCCCCTTCCTTAAAGGTCAATATTTTTGGAAGAGAATTCTCTAATCCAATTGGTATAGCAGCAGGATATGATAAGGATGCCAAAGCTGTGTTGGGACTTAAGGATATTGGCTTTGGATTTATAGAAATAGGCTCAGTAACTCCAAATCCACAACTTGGTAATGCAAAACCCAGAGTATTTAGATTAACTCAAGATGCAGCTATCATTAATAGATATGGTTTTAACAGTGAAGGTCATGATAAAGTATTAAGAAGAATACAAGATATAAGAAGTAGTAATGAAGAAGTAATACTTGGTGTGAACTTGGGTAAAAATAAAACTTCAGACAATGATGTTGATGA
>CAJUYG010000463.1:118958-145491 GCA_910591675.1 Galerucella calmariensis
ATATATATATATATATATATATATATATATATATATATATATATTGTGCGGTTCCATAATGTAAAAGTACTACGATTAAAACATTTATTCCTATTAATAAGGATGAAAAAAAAACGGAATGGCAGAAAAGCATAAAAAGACTCAAAGCATTCAGTGATAAGTCAACATATCAATTTGTTCGTGTATTTTTAGGATTTCATTTTTCTTCAATCAGAATCGTTATAAATTACCTTATAAAATACGTTGTGAATCCATATTGAGAGGGTTATTGAAAACCACACGCTTGTACTAATGTAAATTTATCAAAAAAATTATTTAATAAGATAATGGGTCAGTTCTTCACAAACGATGTGTCACATAGTATAAAATTATAATTTAATAAACTCGTGTTATTTATTAAAAAACTTCATAATCATTAGCAAGTCCACTCCTGGAAGATTTAATGAGTCTGTTTTTTTAATTAGTTCCACACATTTTATTTCAACACAAACATTTTGTAAGAAGTACCTAATACAAAATAAATTCTATGCGAGGGACGTTACAGTCAGAAGTATGGCGTGCCGTTTTGGTATTTAATAACATCGTTTTAAAAGAGGAAAAAATATATATCCCTTCTTTCAAACATTTTTATTTCGTAATTATTCTGTTGAAGAATTAAAATTATGTTTTTCATAATAATAATACAGGAATTTCTATTATGAAAAACATAATATAAATTGCCGATTTAAAATTATGATACATAATAAAAATTCATGAATTAAAATTATGAAAAACATAATAGAAATTCAATTTACATTATGTATTGAGGTTGCCTATACTAATCTAATGCAAGTACCTGAAATCGTATAGTAAATGCATTACTGCAGAATAGGCAACCTCAATACATAATGTAAATTGAATTTCTATTATGTTTTCAATAATTTTAATTCTTGAATTTCTATTATGTTTTTCATAATTTTAAATCGGTAATTTCTATTATGTTTTTCATAATTGAAATACGTGTATTATTATTATTAGAATCATAATTGAAATTCAAGTATTAAAATTATGAAAAGCATAATAGAAATTCAAGAATTAAAATTATGAAAAACATTATACAAATTCAAGAATAGAAATTATTGAATAAATAATACAAAACGGATTTGTATTATGTTTTTCATAATTTTTTTTATTCAATTTCCATTATGTTTTCAATAATTTTAATTGTTGAATTTCCATTATGTTTTTCATTAACAGAATAATTAGGGAATAAAAATTTTTGAAAGAAGAGATATTTTAGTTTTTGTTTTTAAAACGATGTTATTAAATACCAAAACGGCACGCCATACAGAAGCGTAATGTTTGTGCACATTAACTTTCATATGCGGTGACGTCACAGTCATAGTCTTCGCCCCGCTACGGTATGCTTGTTTAATTGGTTGTATTAGGATAACGACATATTCTATTGAGATGAAATTTTCAGAATCATATTTTTATCTTTAGTACTTTGTTTTAAGACAGTTGAAAATGATTTGAAAATTTTAGTAAACGAGCCCATTGTGCATTTGATATACTGCAGGTTAAATTGCCAAGTTATAACACTTTCAGTCTTAACAAACTTTGATAGAACAGAATAGAATATACAATTATAAAATATTAACATACATAAAATAATTTTAAGTTAATGACACTACAATAGTAACTTTATGACTAATTGTTGATGAATGATAAGCTAATATTTTTACAACCTTTATTTTTGTAAACCTAAAGTACTCAACAAAGCTTTTGGTGAAGGATCTCGTCCGCGAAATTCTCTAAAAATTTGACTGGGATGGACACTTCCTCCTAAAGACAAAAACAAATTGCGAAATCTACTGCCCACATCTACAGTTTTCATTTCATTGTCTTTAACTTCATCAAATGCACTATATATATCTGCTGCTAACATTTTGGACCAAATTTGACAATAATATGCTGCTGCCCATTCCTCACTAAATATTTGAGTGAAAGAGCATGGATGAACATCTAACTTGTGAAGTTTAAAACTGCTATATTGAGGCCATAATGCTTTAACAATATCTAACCAAAATTCCTTAGAAGAATGCAGTTCTAGGTCTAATGAGGCCAAATATAAATCTTGGCATATCTCCACACTTGACAGATGCTGTTCTGAACTGACTAGTGCTTCAAACATTTCCTCTGGTAACTTTTCTCCTGTTTCGGTATGACAAGTTAAGCTGTTTATTAAATTTTGGTCGTATAACCAGTGACTTAGAACATAGCCACATACATCTACTGCATCCCATTCAACATTTGATAATCCAGCTACTTCAGAGTAATTTGTACATGTCAATAAGTGTTGTAAGCTATTACCAAATTTGATAAATAAAGATTTCACTTCTTTGAAATTCAAATGAGAGTCACTGATTCCAACTGGTGGGTCGAAATTAAATATTAAAGATGCTAGAGGTATTGTATTAGTAATTTTACTTTTATTTTGTATTGCTACCATCCAACCGCTGTTTTCTATTTTTAATTTGTTTTGTCCCCTTGCATATGGATCAAAGTAGAAACCTGCAACAGGAGCACTGCTGTGTGCCTCAAATATATCATAGAATTTCACATCCTTGTGCCAACCAGTCACATCCTTTCTTTCTTTGATTTGAATACCAAACAGCCTTTGGCATAGCTTAAATAATCCATCCAAAACAAGTTTCAATGGGAAATATGGCTTATAATCATTTTCAACATATTTATACAAAGCCTGCTGTTGCTTTTTTTTCCAGTATGGAACATCCCATAGTTCAAGGCAAGTGTCTGGATGTCCATTTTGTACAGCAAATTCTTGTAACTGCTGCACTTCCAAATCTTGATGGGGTTTTGCATTTTCTAGCAAAGTTGATAGTACACTTTGGATCTCTGAAACACTTGCTGCCATTTTGGTTTGCATAGACATATCTGCAAATGTTTTAAAACCCAACAAATTTGCTAAATCTCTTCTAATACTACGAATTTCTTCTATGTGTAAACTTGTGTTCAATTCACTATCTCCCATTTTAGTTCCCCTATTTACCAATCCTTGCCATAAATTCCATCTTACATCTCTATCTGCACAATATTCCATTACAGGTACGTAACTGTATGGATGAAGTGTCAATTTCCATGGCCCATTTTCAGGAACATTGGGATCAATGGAGAGTAATTTTAAAGTATGTTGTGGCAAATCTTTGACAACTGATGGATCAGTTATAGTTTGAAAAAATCTTTTGGTGGACACTTCTGTTTTCTGTTTAAATAAAGTTTTTTCTTTTGTTAACTTATTGAGATACTCAACTAGGAGAACTTTTTTACTGGAATCTAGCTCTAAACCATTCAATAGACCTTCAGTAGCAAATTTTTGTAATATTCTAGACTCTTCATTCGTTCTTTCAGTACTTATACTCAATGCTTCTTTCACAGCATTGTATATAACTGCACTATTATATTTTGAAGCCCTGGCTTTTCTAGCACGTTCATGTATAGCCATATAACTGGAAGTAGGCATTAACGAACTGTTTCCCAAATATAATGTTTTCGATAGACCCCATGTTGTATCTAAGGATCCGCCTAAAGCCTCCAAAGGTTTAAATACTTGTTGAAATATATCTTTACATGAGTTGTGAGTTAAATCATTTTCTAGACTCCTAATTCCTGCTTCAAATTCTAAACTTTGTTTAGAAATCGCTGCTCTACAGTTTTCAATGGTGAAATTATTAAATTCGGGCAAATTTTGATAGGTTTTTGGAACTATATTTTTATCTGCAGCATCTTCTCCAATTTCTGGAACACTAATGTAAAGGTTATGAAAATAGTTTTCTTATGACTTTTTGTACTTACAGTATAATATAGCCATGATGATATCGGTGCGAATGTAAAACAACTATTCTTTGCAGCAAATGTTTACAACTATTTGTGAAAATCATATTATTATAAATAAATTCAACACATAATCTCAAAATTCTCAAACTATCGAAGTAATAAAGTATTTACTTCATCTTCTTTTTTATTTTGGGTGCTGTGATCTAACTAATTATTGAGCTTTAGCCCTACATTTATTTCTGTGGTCCTGTTTTGTCCACCGACTGACAAGTTGACCATAATGACAGTCGCCCTGAGAATCATTTGGATATGCCCGGAGTCTTGCATGACTTTCTGAATTTTTGCCTTTTTGGACGAAATAATGGAAGAAAATAGTTCAGAAAGCGCTTGTTCATCTCAGGGAACTGTCAGGTAAGGTAACGTGGACCTGCCTTTTATAAATAAACAGCCAGCCATACATAAAAGTATTCGTCAATGATTTCTACCAATTCATATAGCCAACCAAACATACATTAGGTTTATTGATGGTGAATCCAGGAACAGTATTCTTGAATAAGTGAAGTGACTACTGATGTGAATGGTCCCTTCATGTTTTGAGAAAAGAAAAACGTATTCTCCAGCAATCAGTGTCCTCAACCGATGAAAGTAAAATTTACTGTATTTTGACAGTTTACTGAGCAAACGCCGAATGTTACTTTTAAAAAATAATAAATTACCTAACCCCAAAAAAATAAGATCTAAGTTTTTGTCACATGTGCATGTTTCACCATTTTCTTTCACATCACACATCATGACACATCACTTGCTGTTCATCAAGTAGTGAAGAGTTATGTGAATTGTGAATGATCCTTGCATCGAAAATACGAAACTGTCAAGTTTTCACGTGATGTGAGGTCAGGCAGTGGGATTACGAATGATCAAATCGAATCGAGTACGCCATTTTGAAACGATAACTGCATTTACGATACTATTACACGTATCGAGTGTACTGTTCGCATCGAGTTTACGTGATCGCACTGCTGTTCTCACAAGCATCACAGACAGTCTTTGACAATCCGGATTCGGCGCAAAGTCCCTAAAGTGCTCTCGGGAGAACGTTTTGGGGTCTTTGCGCCGAATCCGGATTGTCAAAGACTGTCTGTGATGCTTGTTTGAACAGGGCCATCTTAAGGGACTAGTGAGAATCTCACCAATGAGATAGGTGTATTGCATGGTTGCCTAAAACATGAGAGTTTCAAATTTGTCGTATTTTTAAAGGCAATAGTGAGATCTGCAATATCACCGGACGAAATCCAATACGCATGTATGAATGAACCATGAGAGATTGAATCTCTCTCGCTTCAGGCAACCAATCTCATTGGTGAGATTCTCACTAGCCCCTTAAGAATATGGGCCCCTGACCTGTGATCGTTCATCAGTTCGTGAATCGTGGTCCAGTATATGGTGTAACAGTTAAAACGACTTTTAGTATAAATAAAAATGCATTTTATCTGAATATAAATAAATTTATATTACAACAATTCTAAAATATAAGTTCTTAAATTAATGAGAAAAAAAAACTAAATATAAAACAAAACAAAAATTAGCACAATAATTTAATGAAATAAGGTGAACTGAAACATCAACCATTTAATCAGTTCTACCTTTGATCACTATCAATAGCTTCAGTTTTAATAACAGTAGATGTATAATCCATATTCATCCAATTAAATAAATCATCATTTGTTTCATTTTCCGCAGTATTTTCAGACAAACCATCATTATTAGTTGAACAATCCTTTGCTAGCTGCGTATCATTCGCGTTTTGAATATTGGAAGATGCACTATCAACAACTGGAGTGGGGATATCTCTTTTTTCTGGTATTAACCTATTTGAATCAGCTTCTTGTTTTTTTTCTATTTCAACATTTTCTTTTTCTTGTTTGATTTTAACAAACTGTTGCGGTTTATTACTTGAAGAAACTGGTTTATTGCCAGGTTTCATTCCTTGCTTAATTTTCCTTAAAGAATCGTAAGTGTCTGCTGATGTTATGGTGGAGTTATTGCACTTTTCTTCTTTAATAGTGGCTAAGACCGTTTTCAGGCCAGGTCCATCCAGTTCATTTTTTTGATAATCATTCTTCGAAGATTGGGAAGACTCATTCTTCGAAGATTGGGGATAATCATTATTTGAAGATTGGGTATGTGAGATATTAGTATTACTACCATCTTCATTCAATGTATAATCTCCATCAATATTGTGATAGCAAAACTGATTATCCTGAAAAAAATGCGTTGGTGTAATGAAAAAATTACATTTTAGCCAGATTTAAACAAAATTATGGCAACAAATTTGATTGGAAGTTTAGAAAAGGTAAAAAACATTTGTAATTTCACTTGCACCTATACAATAAAAAAAAATGTTCCTGTATGGTTTTTAATAATTATTACACCGCCTACAACTTTACGCATAATATTCATTCATCTTCATTCTAGGCGAGGAACCACCAATCTTCAAAGCTCCGTATTAAGCTTAATCAAAAATTACAGAATAAAAATATAAGAAGTTTCACTCGTTCGAATAAATCGCGTAAATCACCGATGCCGCTGGTGACTTGGATGGTACTACGTCCTTACTTGAATTTATTTTTGCATATTATACGGGACGTCACCCGTCGAGCGCTGTTATTTTAGAATGGTGTTTATTGGTTGTTCGTGTTTTATATCTATGTTGCATAGATTTTTTTTAAATTTATTAATTGTTGAAATGAGCAAAAAGTCATATTAATATTTTTCTTTTTAATAGCAAAGCTTAAACACTAAATATTTTGTAATATTTGCTAATACAAAGTTACGGATTTATTTTTATAATAAGGATATTATATAAACAAGTACATTAAGCAAGGAAACACAAAAATTCTATTCTATAGCTAACCAAAGTGGAATTGGTCAGTTCCTTTTGAACGAATTTACTAAATTTTCTTTTCATCATCCATGTAATCAATTTCCTTTCAAATATTATGCAAGTCTCTATACCAGAGTCCGTATATATTTTACTCTCAAATGTATATTGAAAGATTTGAAAGACAATAGATTAAATTTAACAGATAAACCAAACTCCAAACAACATTTATAAAATTTTTTAATAAAGTTATCCTGCAGCTGCTTCTCTTTCAGCAACTTGAATCAAACCGCCCTGGAGTGAAACATCTTATATTTTTATTCTGTAATCTTTGGCTTAATACAATTTTTAAAGAAAGTTAACACTTAGTCGAATAAGATTTGCTTGGTAGGCGTGGATTTAATTGACCGAAAATATTTCAAATAAATTATATATCTTGAATATGGCATGAGGACCCAGAACAATACGGCCGACCTGTAGGTGACGTTTTTGAAAAATACTAAAATATTTATTAGGTTCGTTCCAACCAGCAGTTCTGTTATCGTACGTAACCAGTAATTGAACTATTTAATGCGCATGCGTGAGAGAAATTGGTCAAAGTACTGGTATTATCTTACCAAATGGTTGGAACGTATTTTGAACTAGTTTAGTAGTTATTATAGCTATGCTGCTGTAAATACTTTGCCATTAACAACAAATTGATTTCAATATCATTGAGAATATATTTTATTGTATTAACATTAAGGGGCATCTACCAAATTCGACCTTGCACAATTATGCTTTGTATATTTTTTTGTTTCCCTACGTCCTCACGTTTAAGTTCACATAACGAAAATTTTATTAGAAATATGAAAGCTCCGCAACATGTAGGTAGCCAAGCGGTCCAAGCGGATTTTGGTTCACGTACTACTCTATAAGCTTCGTCAGTACTGAACTGGGAGACCGTCGAGCGTTGTATCAACAATGGAACGGCACGCGACTACCGAAGCAGAGAGACAATGTCAGTCATAGAAGGATAGAAAAGCGAGAGATGGATTTTTATCCGATATTTTAGTGGTAGCAACCGAATTTCAATAAGGAATTGTACGGTCATAAGTAATTTGAGGATTCTGAGATTTTTATATAGTATTTATAAAGCTTCAAATTAGACTTCTTATCAATTAGTTTTTCCATTTAATCCATATTTAATTCTTTACAAGGGCTCAAACGTTGCTTAATATGTGTAATTACCTCATGATTCGTATTTTTTTCAACAAAATTTGGTTAGCATTTCAAAGTTTAAAGTATAAAGCCTTCAGGCTTGAAAATACATAAAAATGAATACAACGAAGTTATAAAAACCAAAATGGACACTTTCAACCTAAAAATATAAAGTTTTTGTGAAACTTCATACTAGTAATATTACCTATATCAAAATATCTCAATAATAGAAGTATTTGTAACCTTGATAATTATGTAGGTAATGGCAAATGTATATGTATGTTCTATTTTTTCAACCACTTTTCAATTAAATCATAAGTAGAAGCAATTTAGCGGAATATAAACTGGTTTGGGACTCCATTCTTCCCTTTTTTATTTTATCAACGACTACACAAAGAAACAGTCAGTAAGAAACGGTGCACACTATTTTCAAAACAGTTCAAAAACTGAAAACTCACTTTCATATCCTATTAACATTTTCCACAAAAAACAAATTTGACAGTTTAAGATAAAAATGACAATAATAAAAAAAATGAAAAAAAAAATTATTAATAAAAAAAATAGGAATTTAAAAAGAAAAAAAAAATTCATTACACAGAGCAACTACAGACACACAATACTAACCATTAACAAAACCATGTCAATGCTGTTAAAACTGTGTAACAATAAATAACTAAAGATTGATCTGGCTAATTGGTTTTTGCCAAAGCCATCTAACTGAAACAAAAAAAGATAAAAATGTTGCCATTGCGCATGCTTCTTAATTTCAGAACTGTCGATTAGGCAATCCAGATTACGTGACCTAATATGGCCATGCAAGGCAAACAATTTAGACAGATAGGTTAGTTTTGTATTGACTATTCAGTCATGAACAGTGCCCAAGACTTTTTAGTCGAATTTATTAGTATATTTTGCATAAATTTAGTATATTTTATTAGTGTTTAGTATATTGTTCATTTGATTAGTATTTTTTATTTAGAATATATCACTTTTCTTATTTTTTATAAATATTGTTATTGAACAAAGCTGAACAAAATGCCTGCTACATACAGCCTGATATTTGATTTTTGATTCTGTTAAATCATCTCTATTGATTGCTGCTAACCATATTTCTCTACGCTTCTTACTTAATTCATTCTTGTGCACCAAAAATGTGTTCTTTAAAACAGCTGGGACCTTAAAAAAGCTTACTTGGTCTCGGTTTGAACGGCTCCCACAACCGACTACAATACAAGTTGTTGGCATTTTGAAGTAGGTGTTTCATTCCTGAAATCCGTAAGCATAAAAGTTATAATACTGCAGGTGATATCTTCCAATTCAAGCGAGTGAAATTTTAATGCCAGCAATTTGATAAAAGTTTTACTTTCATTATATATATATATAGCTTTTAACAGGCCTTTTAGGCCCATAGCTTTGTAATTCCTCTCCATACTTTTCTATCTTTGGCCTTTTCTCTCCATCGGTTCACATTCTTTTCTTTCAGGTCTTCTAGTACAACTTCCCTCCATCTTTTCCTTGGTTTGCCTCTTTTCTTCTTGCCTTCCGGAACTGTCCATGCTATTTGTTTCACTATTCTTCCTCCTTCCATCCTTTCTATGTGCCCTAACCACTGAAGTCTTTTTGATGTAATAGTTGCATCTATTTTGGGTTATATATGTTATACTTTCATTATAATATTGTATATGTTTTAGTCAGTGTGTACTTATCCGTAAATATTAAATAATAATTCTTGATAGTCTAAGAAATCACTAACAAAAAAATAATGTTCTTATATAGGTACACAACCAAAAATTTGGTCCTAAATTGATATACCCAGCTTAAAAGTTTTATAAAACTGAGCTATTTATTGTATATTATTAGTATAGAGACATCAAAGCAAAATAAAAGCACCTTTTTCCAAAATAAACACTTATGTATACCAAAATCCACGGTCTACAATGTATTAAATCACATTTGTTTGCCCTGTGTCGCCATATTGAATTTTATTTGACAGGTCATTGGATTGCCCAATACTCGCTATAAAGCAAGAATCGTTTGAACGGTAATTTTACTGGTCCACTGTGATGCCTTTTGGCTGAAATATTATTTATTAATTATTTAAATTATTATCATGGTATTATTATGAATAAAGACATATATTCCCTTGAAGCTAATTTCTATAAAGCATGAATCGTTGACAATATGAAAGAGAAAGGTCTCACGTAGGATGTCAAGTTCAGAGCGTGAAATAAACATAAACAGAATTGTTTTATATTTACAAAACGCTGAACTTGACTCGTCGTATAAATATGTTAACGAAAGTGTTTTAACATTCATTCTAAATTATTCTAATGTATTCTAAACATTCTAATCAATTCTAATTCATTACTTAATTATTCTAAGATGTCCTAAAGACATTCAAAGTGTATTCTATTCATCGTAATCATTTTAATTAATATTCTAATTAGTACTAGTAATAAGTGGGTTAATGTATAATAGTAAAGTAAGGTAATAAAGAGAACATGACCCAGTGATTCCAGTAGTTGTTTTTTATTCCTGTGAGATGACACACCAAGTGACCAGCAACACCACCTAGTCAGAGGCCCTTCCACACTTCTAATGCACCAAGTATCCATAGTAGGATACATACATTACACCACAAACGGGATGGAACAGAGAACTGATAGTAATCGAGAGTTCCGAACCAGTTATTTTGAGTTGGTCGGAACGTTTTTTTCAACTGCGCATGTGTATTAGTAATATTACTGTAAATTATTGGTTGGAACGAACCTATTATATTAAAGTTAGGGTAAAATGATCGAATACCTACCTCGTTTTCGTCTCTATTTTTTTCTTCTTTTATCACTCTTGGCTTGTGGAGAGAAAATGCAACTTCTAGTGAGCCCGGTTTAAACTTGTTCAAGTTGTTCGTCAATCGAGGTGGTTTAGTTTCAATTTCTTCACATTCTTCATCTTCAGACGAAGGGGTGTCTAAACTATAAAAAAGAATAAAATAGTTTAAATTCGTCAAAGACTTGACAAAGCTATGTTTGTATCCGTCGCGAATTATAAACAAATGTAACTTTACACTCTGATCTTCTGATAGAACTGCAAATCTAAAACCATATAACTGTTCTTAAAATTGACAGATGTAAGTGAAACTAATCAATGCTCGATTTAGTCCGATTGTAAATCTTATGTGCCTTTCATGTTGTAGGAATCTATAGGGTGTTTGTATTGTTGTTAGAAGAACTAGAGTGATGGGCGGGATCAGAGGCATAACGAGCAGCAGCATGTGTTTAAATGTAACAAAATTAGAACAGTAAGTTTATAATAAGTAAATTGTCAAACCTTTTACATTTCGTATCTTGATTGTAACTATCCCAATGAGATATGTCTATATCCCACGGATTGCATTCTTTATCATTTTCGATGGTAAAGCTACAATTTTCTAGACCATTAAAACTATTTTCAGCTTCAAATCGTTGAGTTAGTTGTTTTGGCTCACCAGGCATTCCCACGGTTCCGTGCAGTCGTCTAAATCTAAACGAAAGTATCACGTGAAAATCTTAATTGAAGCAAATAATAATTTTTTCTACACCCACATGTATATTATCCATTTCCTGCACAGTTTACAGAATGGAAATGTAAGCCATATCTGTTAACTGAACGTATATGATTTCATATACATCCTAGAACGTATATGAAAACCACCAATTAGCATTCGCGTTTAGTACTCGTCGCACATATTTTTTCCAATTTAATGAAACGTCAAAATAATTTGTCAAAAAAAGTCTCTCCCAGAAGCAGTGGATTGAGAATATTCATTTACAAAAATAAACTTAAATAAAACAATCCGTATAAATTAATAACAAATACTAAAAACAGAATAAAATGGGTATTTAATGGACTATCGATAGACATAAGCTCTTATAAAATTATTCAATACTTCTGACGTTAAATTAGTTCAAACCCCGATAGTTGAGTGGCAAACATACCAGACTCTCACGCGGTAGACCCGGGTTCGATTCCCAGTGAAGACGTTTTTTTTCATTGTTAATTTTATTTTTAAATAATTATTCTGCTTGATATTGATAACGACAACAGGTAGATGCTTGAGATATTTAGCAGAATATTCATTATTATAGACAAAGGTACGGTACCCTTCGTGCGGGAGTCCGGAATCAAATAGTATTCATTTACCACTTTTTTCTCACTCCCTTCACAATGAAATAATGAAACAGTAGGTACAGTCAACAGTCCAGCGTTTATTTTCTTACACAAAACGATACACAATACAAAGCTCTCGACTCGCGGCGTTTCAAACGTTAGGTATAGCATATGCAGTGTGACAGCTGGAAAAAAATTACAACGTGGCAACGATGTAAAACATCTGTCATGTTTTGTTATTGCACACTTATCGTAAATGAACTTAAAAGTTAGTCATGGGACATGGCACTTGTTGAACATTTAACATCACAAAAAATTAATATTTACCTTACAATAAGACTTTTTGAATACATCTGTGATGAATGAGTATTTTGAAAGGCTTCTATGGCGTCATCCACCGTGTGGAACGACACAAAAGCATACCTTGTATACTTCATCTTTTTGGCATAACCTATATCTATTCGTTTCCGTCTAGGATATTTTTTCTCCATATCATCTTTTGTGATTTCTTGTGCCAAATTTCCAACATACAAAGTAAGAGGATCAATATCGGATGGCTTGATGTTCTGTTCATCTTCTCTATCTTTTTTAAATTCAGCTGATAAGTATCCGAGGCCGAAGGGGATTTTATTTAACTGATTGATAACAGTTTCTGGATCAGATGATTCCTAAAAATTTACCTTTAATGTAAACAGTAAAGTGACCAGCTGGTAAGTACACAGGGTTGCAAATTTTGGAAACCATTCAACTTAAGAAGACAAATTGTTACAAGTTTTTAAAATGTCCGCTAGATAGCGTAACACTGAATTAAATTACAAAAAAAGGGACCAATGGTTTAGGAAGAATTGCATTACACACACTCGCACTGAAAAATTATATATACAGTATACAGATGACAATATAATCTTACTGTTAATGTGACGAAGCAATATCTGGCAGTAGAAGGTTGTTGAAAATGTACTGAATCAATGCTTGTATGAAAATTAGAAACAATATCTCTGTTTAATTCTAAGTCTGGGAATTTAATTATTAATCCTTGTCTTTTAGACCTCTTGTTGCAATCTTTTTCCACATCCAAAGCTTTTTTGGCTTCTTCCATTGTCCAGTCTCTTCTTTGCGGTACAACTTGTGATAAAGGTTTTTTCTTTTTCTTCTGGAGTTTTTTTGGAGTATCATTTCCTGAAATATCACAAATAAAACTTTATAATGAGTAATCCAAATTAAAAATACCAGGTGGAAAAAGTATATTTTGTTATAGCTTCATACATAAAATAAACTTTTTCTACTACCGTGTGTAAAGTACGTACTTTAGACACATTTTCGAGTGCGTAAAAGTTTATTTTACGCACTAGTGCGTAAAGAGTTTTACTTTACGCACTAGTGCGTAAAGAAAAAATTCCAATATGTATGTAGTTATAGATATCTAGTCTTATAAAAAAAATAGGTATAATAAACGGATATTAAATCTAAGTTTTTCTCATAAATTGGAGATAGAAACCTATAGAATTTGGTAAAGTAACCTAATAATTATTGTTAAATAATTATTGAGTACTGGAAATAATACGGAAAATAGGCATAAGTTGGCGGTGAGTGACTGACATTTCTTTGTGAGTTGAATCTGACATTTAAAATTTAAATTGAGATCTTCCGACTATACCTAGGGTAAGCAATTGTGTTTTATATTTAAGAATTGAATATTTTTAGAAAACGATGATGTTATTTTAGTTTATTATAAAAATAAAGATGGATTCCTCTGACGATCTCTCAGTTTACTTGGCAAATACACCAACAAATATATTAGATGTGGCACAGAATGCTGCGAATGATTTACTGCCCCAAAAATCCATGAGTATTTACGAAAAAAATATATCTTATTAGAAATTAATAATAGCGTTAAAGATTCTTCTAAAGAAAAATTTAACTTACTTTACGCACTAGTGCGTAAAGTATGTTTCTTTACGCACTAGTGCGTAAAGAAAATTACTATTAAACTTTTGTATTTTAATTAAATATTCGCTAGTAGAAAAAATATTGTATGCAATTCGTGTGTAAAGACCTTTTTTTCGACTCATGTGATTGTCGCATTCGCCTGCGTCTCATGCGACAATATTCACATTCGTCAAAAAAAAGGCTACTTTACACACTAGTTACATAAATAACTATTTTCCAACATTTGTATACTATTTTATTTACAAAAATACTTGACAGTTTCCTGTAACAATTTGATCAGGCTTTCCTTTTATTCCTTGAAACAAAATTGTATACACATTTTTCACGATTTTGTCAAAACAACTTATAACATTGTAATGAAATTTCATATGAATGTGTTTTGGAAGCTGACACATGTCATGAGTTTAATTTGACTCTTGTAGAGGGCATGGTTCATAACATACCGAAGAGTTTAATACTTTTTTAATGTCTAAATTCCAAATGAACTTAAACATCATCAGTAAAACTTTTTTTAATGTTTACATTTCAAGTGAACTTAAGCATCATTATTCTAAATTCTAAAATGAAAATAAATTTTACTGACAACATGACATACTCAATCATATATAACCCATGTACTGATTTCATGAATAAAACATTTTTCAATTCACTAAATTGAAAATAGAATATTTACTTACCATCATATTTTCTTTTAAAATTGTGATGAATGTTAGAAAAAGACTGGTTATAAATAGATGGAGACATACGGTTGTGATAGTTGCCCATTGTCATTGGAACTGATGGCGGTAACGTAGGCGGAGGCAGAGGGGGTTTTTGAGGTGGAGGTGCGGCTGGCAAAGGTGGTTGTCGTGGAGAAAAATGAGGAGGAGGTAATGGAAACGATTTAGAAATATTTGGTGTTGGAAAGGAGTTCTGATTGTGAGAAGATGGTGGTGGATTTGTAGAGTTATGATACCTTAAAATAAATAAAACAAATACATGAAAATCTCAATATTATTTGATAAAAGTAACATTTTAATTCCTATAATAAGCATTGTTTCCAAAATAAATCCTTTTTAGATGTTAATTAAAAGCAAGTTAAATTATTAAACCTTTGAATTTTACAATAAATTTGATTGAAGTTGCACATAATAAATTATTCTCATGTAGTATTTTTGGAAATATGTTTGTGAAAAATATGAGCAATGATTGCTATATCCTTGAAAACTTTGTCAAAAATGTTCGTACCTGTATAACATCATGAGATAATAGTTGGCATCATCATGATTATTATTTGGATAAATATCAGTTGGACTGGGAGAAGGTCTATGTGATGAATTTTTAGTGTATGGTGGTGGTGGAACCTCAGGTTTAAATGGCTGTGCCATACTCATCTAAAAAAATTATAAAACAGCTACTATATTGATACTCTTTAGGGAAGAGTTAATTTTAACTCAAAGGGTAATATTATTATCATCTATAAATGAAGGAAAGGGTGCTTGATTTCTCAATTTTTTTCAAAGCATGCCTTAGGATGGACTAAATTTACATTTGGTCTATCAATTTAAGCTTGAATCATTTTATTAATTTTCAAAGGCTTTAATCCATCCACAAAAAAATCTAGAATATCCTTAGTTTTTGTTGCATAATTGATACTTTTTTCAATTTTCCAGCCTTACATTTGAAATTTCCTGACCCTTTACTGATTATTGCAAATTTCCCTCTTTTTTTTGTGTTAACAATAAATTCCTAACATTTCTAGTCTTTTTGAGTATCATTTTATTTTTCCCTGACTTTTCCAAGTTCTCTGCCAAGTCCAAACCCTGTGCAAGCTTAAGAGAAAACATTTTGGAACAATAGTTTTAGTTTATTTTACTTGTTGGCTCTATCATATTTTTCAGAAGTTAGTAATCTTACAGCCTGTAGAAAATACTGGTATATTTATCAAACAGCTGTAGGAAATTGATTTAAAGTTTATGAGTTAGCAGCTAGTATGACACAAGATTATTTTACAGTCAGGTTTTGCTAAATTATTATAAGTTGTCAGAACTACATCATCCAAAAAATTGATAACACACTACCAGTCTGTACTAAAAATTGTTTCAACTGCCATGTTAGCATATTCTTCCAAATTCCAGCTTTGTTTGTTTATTTAGGAGAATATCTTGGTTGGGTGGTTTAGAATTACATAAGGCAACAAATATTAAAAATATTTTGACTGGAAAATAGGCATTATGTCACCTAACAGATTAAAACAGAATGACTTTTGGAAATAATAGCAATAAGGAAAAAGCTATTCTGTTCAGTTCATTGGTTACTATTATTACTGAGTTTAATGTGGAACCAGAATCATTTTTATAAAAAGATCCAATATTACTTTAGTACCTATACAATATATATGGTGTATAATAGCTACTTCAAACAAGAGCACACTGATATATACATATATACAGAAAAAGCCACCAACTAAATTATAGTGTAACAACAGTTATAATTTAAGCCATTCACTTTCATAGTGTGGATTGGTATCCAAGGAAAAATTGTTGAATACATATAAAATTTTCAGTAATTACTTGTAAAGAAATCCTGAAACTGTCACTAGTATAATAATTATGGAAACATAAATAATATAATCTGTATCTGTATCTGTAGAGTAGGGAGGGTGAGTGTGTAGGCTCACAGCACTTAGGCCACATGTGACCCATTGTACATCCTTCCGAGGAGTTGTCCTCCTAGGTCATTGTCCATCCTGTCTTTCTCAGGAAGGTGGACAGGTCACTAGGAGACATCTCCTTTATAATATAATCATCCATGGTTAGTACTGAAATTTCTATATATGTATTTCTTGATATAAAATTGCTTCCTGAATGTTTTATTTTCACATATTGCTATAGTAGTGAATAGCTATTACATAAATGTTTCAATTACTAATACTTACGGATTTAAAATTTGGCGGTGGCTTCGTGAACATTGCCGGATCGATGTATAACTTGTTATTTTTGTTCATTTTGAGTTTGTTATGTCCTAAATCTAAAATATAAATTCAGCTTGGATTTAACAAAAATATTTACATTTCTTTCTACTTTCAATTGACTTTGACATATGTTTATTTTATAACTTATAAGTTCACATTCTTCTCAGCGATGCCAAGCCATCCATAGAGTTCACGATTAATAACGATCACAGATCACAATACATATTGGTTGGTTGGTGAGTATAGAAGATCATAGTCTACATGATGTCAGCAGTACACCACACACCTGACACACCACTTGCAGCTCCATGCAGTCATGCACCTGGAGTGGCATTCTGTTCACACTAGCGAGTAGTCTTGAATCAATCTTGTCGATATACATATTCTATTCAATAAATTTGGCTGTTTTGGAGCGACAAATAGTTCGAATTTCTGATACCAATAAGGTGTCGCCTACGTATTTTCTATCTTTCCTTGTCAAAATATCAATGTAAAATCCAGGCGACTTCGCCTAAAAGCGATCGCTAGTTTTTATGAACGGAATCACTTTTTCTGATGATTTTTTCATGAATTTCTTCCCATGTGTTTGCCTGGGTGTATACTTCCAATGTTTATTGTGCTGCTCTTTTACCCAATCTCTGAACGGAATGCCACCCCAGCACAAGCGGTCAGAAATAGCTGGCATCACTGCTGTGTATCCACAGAAATGAATCAATCTATTTCTGTGTTTCTATCGGGTCGAGATCCCATGTAAATCACAGAGAACCTATACATGATGCAGCTGAACGAACACAATCATGGATGACAACGAGCATACGAGCAAAGCAAAATACCTACGTGATACACCATCTAACAAGAGACGAAAGCTTTGTCGGTTCCTTTGAAGTTGGACTTACACGATATTGATCGGAAATACGTCGAGGCATTGACACATAACCTACTTGATACACTGAGAAAATTAACACTACACTAAGAAAAATAGTAGTGTTGATTAACATCCCTCCCAATTAGGTCTATAGACTACTAACATGAGAACACCTTATTATTCATCTCATGTGTGTAATGAGAAGTGGCTCATGTTTAACCTAATCTTAAAATAATACACGGTGAACTGAGGGGAATGAACGGAAGTGTCGACTTGACATTGACAGATAAACTAATTAATTCACGCATGTACACACAAATTTGCGATCACGAAAACTACTTTCTTTCGCCTCTTGTTAGATGAGGAGCGGGTAAACATACACACCACGTCAAATTTAGTAGTTAAGGTGCGCATGCGTCCAAGCAGCCTTTAACCTTCTATTCGATGTGACTGAATGTGAGCTGATTAGCGCAGTTGGTACTTTGGTAGGGTATTGAGCTTACAACTCAGAGGTCGTAGGTTCGAAACCAGGTTAGGTGCTTGGTTTTTTTGTTTTTTATTTCTTATTTTTTGATATTTTTATACATAGTTACACTTTGATCAACCGAGTTTGGGCCTGGGTTTTCTTGTTTTTTTTTTAGTTTTTTATTTCTTATTTTCTGATATTTCTATACATAGTTACACTTTGATCAACTGGGTAATTTGGCAAAGTCTTGAGTCATGCGCAGTTGAAGGAGCCGTGTTGTATGTTTACCCGCTCCTGTAGATGGTGTACTCCACAAAGCACCCATACCCATATAGGTGCTTTGTGGTGTACTCTGTGGTAATACCTACTGTCACGTCACCTGTCACTGTCTGATAATTTACTAAACAATACAATTTCAATTGAATCTTCAGAATATAAGAAATTAAGAAACTTAAAGCTTAATCATGTCGGACAAACCTAAAATGGATCTGGGCGTTTTAGAAGAGGATGATGAATTTGAAGAATTTCCTGTAGAAGGTATTTTCAAATTGAGGTTATGTATAATTTTAGGTGATTCGCAAATTTTTTTTAGACTGGTCTGGGAAAGAAAAAGATGACAAAGATATTAGTGTATGGGAAGATAATTGGGAGGATGATAATGTTGAAGATGATTTTAACAAACAATTAAGGTGCGATTAATGAAAATTTAGGTGAAATCGTTAATTATGTACTTATGCAGCACATTTTTGTGTTGAAAATATTATATTTCCAATTGCCATTTTTGTTTCAGAGCTCAACTTGATAAACAAAAGAGTAAGCCGCCAGCAAAGTGAAGAAGGTCCGCTTACACTAAATTGATTTAATGTATTTTTAATTTGTAATAAAAAACAAAATTAATCTTTAGTACTAAATGAATTATCCCGTTTATTTATAAGATTTTATTGTATAAATACTGGCACAAGGCTATATGCCTATAACTAACATATTTTTGGACTTGAGAAAAACTTACAATGCACCTAAAGACATTGAGACATTTATATATTAGAGTTACTGTCTTGGAGACCATGTATGGTTACTTTATTGCAGTCTTTGTTAAGCAATATTAACCATTACAAGAGTTGTGTTACAGATTTCCACTTCCTGCTTGAAATGACAGAACTTTATTTAAAAAAACATTTTATTTGAAATCTAATTACATATAATTCTATTCATTTTTAAAACTTGAGGCTATAAGGAGATGCATGTGAGTATTTTCAAATGAAATATATTTTTTCTCACAAAAATTGGGACTACCTACATATAATCTGAATCAAACCGTTCTGACTCGATTCTGGCTCCAACGGCACAAGATAGTAAGGCTTGAATACTTCGCTCTTCACCACTACCATATATGTAACCATTTGCCTAAAATATGCGTTAAATCAATTGAAATATTGAGGATATCATGAATGCAGGAAATATCTTCAAGATATAAAGTTAAAAATGTAACTTGAAAGAGCAAGAAAAATTAGACACCCAAAACAATGGTTAATACGTAGAACTGGGTGTTTTATTTAAAATAACAAAAATGATTTCACTTCCAGAAATTACATGTATGTAAAAATATTTTCCACAGATTCTCCAAAGCTTGCGATATATATAGCAATTTTCATGAAAATCATGTATCCAATTTATAGATTATGAAAGTCTGTATACTACATTTCTTACAAAGTTTAAACATCTTACCTTATCTACAGCACTTTTGAGTTTTAGTAAACTACTCTCAGATTTTACATCTAGAAGAACAAACCCAACTAGACTGAAATCTTGTATTAATCCTATCAAAGCGGCATTCAATTTTTTAAACTTATTGGTAAATGAGCCATTGTCCAGAAGTTCTAGTAGATAATCTAAGTCTAAAACGTCAGTGTAAAAGTCCAAACCAAAATCCAACTTTGATCCATTTTTCTTGAGCAGGTCTGCCTATAAATTACAAGAAACCATATTAACACTCAACAACCAATATATTAAGCATTTGAATGTTATTTATAAGTACCAAGTTTTGAAATAATGTTCACAACACAGGTAGTTGGCTACTACAAGTTAAAATACAAATTTGTGAAAATAAGGATATAAAATGGTAAAACACAATATTACACTCAATTATACTATTCTTTGTGGATATATTACTCTGGTAAGATTGAGAATTTTACATATTTCCCCATGTCAGATGCTGCTATTACCTTATTATGAGCATTAATTAGGAATAATTAAAGTTACTGAAGAAATAGCCCTGTATTCTATTTCCTCATAAATTATAGTACCTATAGTAAACTTACCTTGCTAAGTACATTAACATGTGGCAATCCAATTTGCAGCATAGTTGAAAGAGATAATAATACAGTTGAAACAAATTTTGATGGGTCTGAACAATAATGTGAATCAACTAAATGAACAGCACACAAATTATACCCCAACTTTTGTAATCTCTCAAAAATGCTCTTTGTTGAAGCATGATGTGTATACAGTTCTACCTGACCTGGCATATCAAAAATTAAATAGGAATTTTCAATTTTGGAAAGTTGAGCTAACAACCAATCAAAGTTTTCCTCTAAATATTCCATGCAATACATTAATGCTCCATTGGGACCTAATCCAAATTGTTTCATAACATCATCAACTGTTACCAGTTGCATTATATCTATTATTGGCTTGTAATTCATGTTTTCATTAGCAGGGTCTAAATTAATTACTTCCACTTTTCTATTAAGTCTATCTTTATAAAATTCATACACTTTGCCACAATATGTTGTTTTACCAGATCCGGGAGGACCTATGACAATTTGTCCAAAGAAACTCTCCGGTTTTTTAATTCTTTCTAAAGCCATATTTTAGGAGTTTTCTAAAATGCTTTCAATAATGGTGTCCAATGATAATTTACTGTAATCTTTCAAACTCAAGCAAACTAGCAGCAGCTTCTTTATTTTAAGTTTTTCAGCTAGATAGCGAACTGCAACTTCAGCTTGAATATTTTCTGCTCCAAGAAGTGAAGTAATAGTATATATAGGTTCACAGACTGCAATTCCGTTCTCAGATTGATCTATTTTAACTTTGTATAGATTACCAATTTTTTCAAACTGGGTTATTATCAAATTTTGGTAATTCGGAAAATTGGTTAAAGCTATATCTGTATGTTCACCATTTACTACTATTGCAAAAGTTTTGGCTTTCGACCTATTATCTACGGTATTAACTGAATGTGGAGCTGAAGTCATTTTATTTCAACTAAACTTTTTTGTAAACTTCATTCTATAAAAATATAAAATTAAAAATTAAATTACTTGGAATTCGGAATCAAGCAGAAGCAGAGTCCAGACCACAAAACATACAGACGCAGAGCCGCAGAGTGGGAGCAGCATGCTCGATGATCTACTCGGAATCAGGCAGAGCTAGATCACAGATCACCTCCAAACATTGAACTCTATCAGTCTATAGGCGAGAAGATTACACTATCTCTGCTCTAATCCTGTACGTTCGTCTGTTTGATTCCAGCTCTACTCGACAAACGTTGTCACACGAGAGCTTATTTTCCCGACATATTCCAACGTTGCCAAATTTAGTAGTTACATAACAATTTTGAAATAAATATGTAAATATCAGAAAATAACAAATGGAAAACTAAAAAAAAACAAGAAAACCCAGGCCCAAACCCGGTTGATCAAAGTGTAGCTATGTATAGAAATATCATAAAATAAGAAACAAAAAAAAATCCCAGCACCTAACCGTGTTTCGAACCTACGACCTCTGAGTTGTAGCTCAATACCCTACCAACTGCGCTTATCAGCTCACATTCAATCACATCGAATAGAAGGTTAAAGGCTGCATGCCCACCTCAACTACTAAATTTGACGTAGTGGGTGGAATATGTTGGAAAAATAAGCTCCCGTCGTTGTCGCGTGTTACGAATTTTTGTTTGCTTGAACTGCTTTATTCCAAATTTTCCAATAAGCACTTTATTACTTTACATCTACTACTACCACTAAAAAGTTTCTTCGCTTTAACAATTTTTAGCGCTATTTTGTGAGAGGCATCAATATCGCACTTGCCATAAAATAAAGAAATGTTGTTTCCCATTATCTGTAATAATAGTGATAAACTATAGGTATTTACTCTTCTGTCTATCGCTGAAACGTTTTTCGTGTAACGGATTGTTATGTTTCATATTATATCTTTACAAACAATGCACTGAAGTTTATTAGGTATTGTTAGATGTCAAGATAATAGTATCATACCATTATAACGACACACAAATTTGAAAATTACTTTTTAAAGAGTAGACTGCTCACTGTATTTAGCCCAAGAATTGAGCGCTAAACGCTGCAATTTATCGCTACAATTTGTCAAAATGGCATGTATTCTGTAGTTTAATCACATATGACTCATTTGTTCATTCCCAAATCGGGAAAAGAAGCGTACACTCACCCTAAATCCTTCCGACCGATCAGTCTGACATTATTCATGGTGAAAACCATGGAAAAAGTCTTACAAATGTATTTACAAGAAGGAGTACTCAAGAGCATCCCTCTACATAGACTATAATGGGCTTATCAATCAGGGAAATCAGGAGAAGCTGCCCTACATAATTTGGTCTCAGGACTCGAAAGGAGTCTAAATCATAAGGAGGTAGCCCTTGCAGCATTCCTTGACATCAAAGATGCTTTTGACAACACATCGATGCATTCACTAAACAGATCCCTCAATAATAGCGGCGTCAACAGCACAACATGCAAATGGATAGGGTTCATGCTCTGAAGTTATAAGTTATATTATGCATATGTGCTGTTATTCTCCTATGCTGATATGTTGATGATTGATGAAACCAGAAAGAATTATTTGTGGATTCCTGCTTCTATGTATGTAACGAGAATTATCGCACAAATCAGAACTTCCAACAAAAAGATGCTGAAATTTTCTTTTAAAGGTAATTTCTATTCAATTGATTGTAGTGAAATATGTTCCGTTTGTAATATGCATACACCAGAATCGTTAGAGCACATTCTATTCAAATGCCCAATTTATAGTTCTCTTAGACAAAACAGATTTTTTTATGGTGTGGATGGTATTGATGGTCTAGTACACTATTTAAACGTCAATAATGACAATCTCCCCGAGCTCTCTGCTCTAGCCAATATTGTCATTGGTATATTAAAGTTAAGAGCTTTTGCATGCGGAGAATAGATAATCACAAAATATATTATATACTAACCTAATTTATGTACCGAACCCTTGTGAAAAGATGTATCTTATGCACAATAAAACTATCTATCTATCTATCTAGTTTTGCAATGTCGCAAATAATCACCATAAAATTTTATGATAATCACAATACGAATGCACAAAACAGTCTAGCCTATAGAAGTGAAAGTCCAATAGGATTACCTAGAATGAAAAAATGAGGTGTCAAACCCATCCACCTGAAGCGCTAGTTGCAATTGAGTTGTCGAAATAGGCAAGGCAGCTGAGGCCGAAAAACAGACTAAGGGAAGAAGAATTTCAGCGATCGCAGTGGATGGGTTCAGAACTATTTCATAACGCTTTTTTTAATGGAAGTTTGTTTTTGAATGACTAATGCCCGATTTCACTAACCATTTCCTGAAGTCAGGTAATACCTAAAACGAATTTAGGAATTTCTAAATGCAATTTACATTTACCACGCGCTAAGTAATGCCTAAGAGTGATAATATTACGTATTTCTTATCACTTTTTGATCAATACTGAAAGGATTGTAGGGACAGCTTTGCGAGAGAGGTCCCTTTTTGTCCCAATAACAGTATTGTGGTCTAAAATATCTGTTGCAAACTTTGTAGGATTTATAAATCTGTTCAGCGCTTAATTCCTTCAGTTTATTGCGAATAAAGGCAACCCATTCATTCAACAACAAAGGGTCATGTTTGGGAAACCTATGTCGTTTTGATGCAATGTCTGTACACTCAGGAACGCAACACTTCACACCAACCATTATAAATATTATGAATTATCACACTTGATAAGACTTACAGTACCTAATTAAAACACAAATAGCAGCAGCAAATGGCAAAAGGAAACAATCTATAAAAGACAATGGTGACAACTATATGACAGCTTTGATGAATTTTAAAATATTTTCTTCTTTTCGTGCTAAAAGCCTTAGCTGCCAGGCCTGTTTCGACAACTCAATTGCAACTAGCGCTTCAGGTAGATGGGTTTGAAACCTCATTTTTGTATTCAAGGTCATCCTATAAAGTTTCACTTCTATAGGTTAGACTGTTTTGTGTACGAATGTGACAAAAACTTATCTTATTTTTTTGGGGTTAGGTAATTTCTTCTTCTTTTTTTAAAAGTAACATTCGGCGTTTGCTTAGTAAACAGTCAAAATACAGTAAATTTTACTTTCATCGGTTGAGGACAATGATTGCTGGAGAATACGTTTTTCATCAAAACATGAAGGGACGGTTCACATCACACGTTCACATCAGTATTCGCTTCACTTATTCAATTATGAAGAGTGATGTGAAAGATCCTTGCATCGAAAATACGAAACTGTCAACTTTTCACGTGATGTGATCGTTCATCAGTTCGTGAATCGTGGTCCTGAAATCAGGAGACTTGTGGTTCCCGAACAATGTTCTACTGCATTACTGCATGAAAATGCAACTAATAAAAGAGTTGCTGAGATAATTTGACAGACCGGTTTTGGTGTATTTCTGATAAAGAGGTTAGGTTAGAAATGACTGGGCAGTTTTTATTTATTAATTTTTAATAAAAATATGATTAACCTAAAAGAACACATAGCGCCTTGACATTTTCAACAGTGATAAACGTATAAGAATAATAGTTTGAAATTACTGCATAATATATATTTCAAAAATAAGAACTGTTATGCTCTAGCTCTAGTACACATTTCTCAACAACCATTTCTTATATTAAAACTGAATAAAATACCATTGTATTCTAAATTTTAATATTTTCATTTTGTAGGTATAACTAGGTAATGGTGATATTTGTGCATAAGCACCTACTAAAATGCATGCAAATAAATTTTGCGATTATTTTCATTTTTATTGGGGGAAATATATAAAACATTCATTTCTAAATTTGCATTTATATGTTTAAATTATTAAAATATAGTTTAACTTGGTTTGTTGAACGCACTAACACAACATTTTGTTACTTTTTTCCGGTTATAATTTTGTATATCTGACAAATTCAAATGAACAGCTTTAAAGTTGTTAAAAATAGCTTTAAGAACGTTCAATTTGATCAAAATCCTCTAGAGAGCAATTATATACTTCTTTAAATCAGTTTTGAGTTGAGATCTGTTATTAATAATAATAATTATTAATTCAAATGATTGAATTAATAAGTTTAAAAAATTTTAAACTATCATTCATGTATCAATATATTAAATATAGTAAGCTCATTATTTTTTTATGGGTATTTAACTACTCAAGTGTAACAGGTACAAATTAATGCAGTTTGATTTTTTGACAACCACACTAAAATTCGATCAACATTCTCTTTTATACTTCAGGTTTTAGGGAAAAAGCATTAAAAACGTTATAGTAATAGGAAAAATGATTATCTTGTGTTTTATTAAAGGAATACATAAGAATTACCTACTCTAAATTTAATATACATTATTCTCTTCAATTTTTCTACGGTATTCTAGCTTCAGCCGTTTGGGACGTTTCTACGCAAGCGCTTAACAGTCATGTCTTTGATACTTACTCAGGGTATCTATATATCCACTAACAGTGAGAGCTCATACAAGAATAAACACTTAGAAAGTGCGATAGGCCTAACTTGATGCCAAAAATAAAAACTCTATCGTTTATGTGGTGCTGATTTTGAACCAGAAATGATTATGTAACCTCATAAAAGAAAACTTCTTTAAAAAAAAACTATTCCAACAATGTTTCTTTCATCAAATACTACAATGCCTAAAGACTTTCAGACAAATGATTTATTGGAAAAGAATTTTGTTCGCTACTTTTGTGGTTATTTAATTAAAAATGTTCGGAAATTCATACATGCAGCGTATGTGAGACGTATTCACAAGCGTATCAGAATTTAGACGATTCGTCTTTATACTACCTTAGAGCTTATGAAAATACGAATAAGGATCCTTTTGGAAACTTGAATATGCCGCATGAAAATTTTGTACAATACATTATTAGAAACATTATTCCAAATGAATTTTGAGAAAGTTGCTAC
>CAJUYG010000463.1:169312-198320 GCA_910591675.1 Galerucella calmariensis
AAGTGTAACTATGTATAGAAATATCAGAAAATAAGAAATAAAAAACTAAAAAACCCAGCACCTAGCCGGGTTTCGAACCTACGACCTCTGAGTTGTAAGCTCAATACCCTACCAACTGCGCTAATCGGCTCACATTCAGTTACATCGAATAGAAGGTTAAAGGCTGCTTGGACGCATGCGCACCTCAACTACTAAATTTGACGTGGTGGGTGGAGCCGTGTTGTATGTTTACCCGCTCCTCAAGTTTTGCCTCGGTAAACTCGAAATAACTACTGACAGGTGCTGTCATACAGTTTTTTCATCTAGGAACCATTTGTAATTCAAAATTGTACGATTGTGATTGGTGGAAATTAGGACGAGGGAACTAGTCATTAAAGTATATTTAATTTAAATTTGTTTTCCTTAAAAAACTAGGATACCTGATTTTCAGAAATTTTACATACACTTAATATATTTACTGAATAAAAAAACAAAAAACAATTTGCTATTCAAAAGTCCCCTCCTCCCCTCGTATCTTTTGAACGGCTACACTTACATTAATAAAATTTGGAGGATGGAAATAAGGTGTTGTAAACTTCCCTACGAATGGTAACAGGTGACGTAATAGTAATAGATGACGTCACAGTGCCACTCTGGCAATAATGGCAAGTGATATCTCGTTTGAAAGGCATTGACATTGGCTACATAGCCATATTAATTTAATTAATCAAATATCAACAATGGATTCTTATAGCAAGTGTTCGAAATGTGCTCCGTCTACTTCCTGACTAATGGATCGGCCGGCGAGGTCCCCTCGGTCACCAGATCTGACACCATTAGATTTTTTTCTATGGGGGTACTTGAAATCCAAGGTTTATACTACAGCACCAGATAGCATTGGCGTTTTGAAAGAAAGAATTATTGAAGAATGCAATGCAATTTCAGCTGACACATTCGAACGAGTACCACAAGAGTTTACTAATAGGATGTATTACTGTCAGGAAGTAGACGGAGCACATTTCGAACACTTGCTGTAAGAATCCATTGTAGATATTTGATTAATTATATTTAATCAAATAATTTCAATAATTTTGGTATTTATTTAATTTATCCGTCAAAATTAGTTTAAACCCAAACAAAATTAATATGGCTATGTAGCCAATGTCAATGCCTTTCAAACGAGATATCACTTGCCATAAGGTCCTATTTAAAATTATTGGCCACAGTGGCACGGTGACGTCATCTATTACTATTACGTCACCTGTTACCATTCGTAGAAAAGTTTACAACACTTTATTTTCACCCTACAAATTTTATTAATTTAAGTGTAGCCGTTCAAAAGATACGAGAGGGGGAGGGGACTTTTGCATAACACTGTATATAGACTTTTAAGTTATATAGATTCGCTTGCAATGAATTGACCCATAAAATAGTTCACGTATCACTTTATAAGGGAAACTACAAAAATGCTAACTAGGATTAGAATGTTTTCACTCCTTAATCTTTATATTTCATTAATATTAATAATTGGCAGCAATTATCCACAATTTGATATTTTATAATAATATTCGATTTTTGTTGAATTCATTATTAATTGAAGTTAATTTTTCGTAGAAATATGTTCTATTTTATATAAGAAAAATGCAAAAATTACTTATATCGATTAACTAACAAATTATATTCCATTTCCAATGTTAGGTACCTTCTATAGGTTATCATCGATTTACCTACTAGTGATAATACTCCTCATATTACATAATCAAGATTTTTAATTAATTCAACAAATATTTAGAAACAGTCACTATATTCAAATTCAAATTTCATTAATTTTCGAAATAAAATGAGTATTTGTTTCAAAAATTCCAAAAAACATTGCTCACCTACAAACAGCAGAAATCCCAGTGAAAAAACGACACTTTTAGACAAGACACCAAAAAACATTCTTGCAAGATTTTTCTTAACTTCATATACAGAATAAAAACTATTCAGTTTATATTAATCAACTTATTGACTTGAAAATCGTGTTTCCAGGATTCTCTTATCTCTTCGATATTTGCTCTATAAAAGGCAGTAAAAAGCAATGTTGCCACATGACATTCAGAAAAATCCTCTTATTTTTATTTCAGTGCTGCAATGCACAAAATAACATGCTAATTATTAATATAGAGTGAAAAATAATATCATGAGGATGTCAAAAGAATAGAAGAGGTCTAGACAGTACAACATCCAAATGGATGTCGAAACTGCTGAACATTAGAGACATTGTCTTCATCTGTACAACCAGAGGATGAGTAATTATGATCTTAGGAATTTGAATAAGGCTTACGTAGAGCAATGCCTAGCCTAGCAATGTTGTTTGGGAAAAAAATTGATCGATTCAAGGTATCTTCTAAAATTTTGGAATCAAGACAAGCAGCATACGAAAATAGAGGAACAAGCTCGGGATAAATTAAGACTAAGAGCTTGGTTTTATAAAACAAATTTTTGAAAAATTACAAAAGGCATATACAAATTTATGATTACTATATCAAATCAAACATATAAGACTAATCGACGCTACAAGGGACATCAACATAAAATAACTGTGAGGTCTTATATAATTCACATATTAGCACCCTTCAGTTTTAAACAATTTTTCAGAACTATTAATTTTGGGATCGTGGAATATAAATTCTATTTTAACCGACACTTGTAGTGAGCTACCCAAGCTAAACCTTTACGTAAAAATTATTTCTTTTCATCGGTGTGTGTTACATTTAGAAAAGCGAACGAACATTTAATAAAAAAACCTTTTGCTTTTTGGTTTACCAGGTTTAACTTTGATAAATCCAAACTAGACTTGTGCAGTATTTCAATGAAAACTGCATGTATCTGTGTATCATAAGCTATTGAAATACCGGAAAATATAATGGGACACAATGACGACTTTAATCAAACACATCAAAATTTGCTCAAAGTGCTATCCCACTTTTAGTTATTTATATTGTTAAATATTCTACAACATATTATTAGGCATTAAAAAAATTTCTTAGTCGTTGACAACGTCGCAGACGCTATCGAATGACATCACTTACGCTCAGCCCTTCTCTGATGTTATTACGTCATCCATGGATCGATTATAGTGCCAAGCCGTGCTGTGCTTGAAAGGTATAAAAAATAATAATTATACCCAGGCTGTTAAAATCAAAACGCAAGAAGAAAAAATTTACCATTTATTTATAGTAGCATCAACAATGCAGTATGGCGATAACGAAAGGTCATGATAGCATTTGGAATGTCTTTTTTGTTTATGATTATAATAATTATTAATTGCAAACAATACTCACAAGAGGCGAATTTAGCTCAAGCTACTCTATTCAACATGAGGTTGAGGTTGGTTTTAATTATACCAATTTTTTTTAATGTGCTGCTCATTTCTGGTAGAATAGTGCCCGACGGTTTTCTGTGAATCACTCCATCAGCTGACATTTCCTTCATTTGTTCTTCTCTATGGCTTATCATTATTTTTTTGCATTTTCTAATCCCGTTCTTTATCACTTCCGGTTCATATTATTTCTGAATTCTCCCTCTTCTGTTCTGACTGGTCCAAGGGCGTAGCCAGGACTTATAACAGGGGGGAGCAAACCATGGTCCATGGTCTTTCAAAATGTTAAATTTTAGGATAAAAAGGATAGGCAAATGAAAACAAAACATTTATATACTAATTATACTTGAATTAAACTAATAACATTTTTCTTGGGTTTAAACTAAATTTTCCTTCAAAAATTTTCGATGTACACTCATCAAACACAACCCAGTGAGTCTGTCATCACCCATTGTCATCCTGAGCCAGGTTTTTACCCTTCGTAGGGTACTAAACGATCTTTCCACGGTAGCAGTAGTGGATGGGAAAGCACTTAATATTAGCAATGCGTTCCTTATTGCAGGTAAAAAAAACATTAACTTCCTCCAAAAGTGCAGCCACTTCAATGTCCTACAATTTGTTTTCTGCTAAATTCTTTTTTTTCATCACAAATCTAATTCTGCAGAGAACACCCAACTTATAAAATTCCATGAAAGATTCTGTAATATTTTTGGAATCTTTTCAAGCCATTTTGAGCATGCTTGCAGAGGGATGAAGATAGTTTAAAGCAAAAGCAGTTGTATTCTCTTTGGAGAATCTAACATCCAAAGACGAAGTTAAAGAATCAAGATAGGGGATGATTATTGACCGCTTCCAGTATTCAACTGTAGACTCAGATGGTAGATTACTTTTGTGTAAGTACTTGCTTTTGAGTGACTCGTGTTACTGACAACTCATCCCCTACTTTCTCTGCGATATCAAGTGATTTTTTAAATAAATCATAAGGAACATTTTCGACATCTTGTTGATCTTCTTTGACTACATCTAGAATACAATATGTTTCTCCACCATAACCAAATCCATACTTTTACCTTGTAAAACGTTTACAAAGGGTTCCAAAATTGCAGAGTATCTTTTGCAATTATCTTTAAGCCTAAGATGAATATTGGGTTAGTAACTGCACAGTGCAATTGGTAGGCAGATTTTCTTCTGGTCTCACAAAGCTTTGAAAGATTTGGAATCGATTTCCTACGAGCAGACGATTCACGAAAGAAGGTTATTGTGTCTTTAACCGTTGCCTTTTTTTATTTCTGATAGCTTACTAGTATCATTGTCACAATGGCAATGGCATTTTTTGTTTATAAAAATTTAAAAATTATTCAATTCATTTTTGCTTACAGGGAGGGGGGCAGTTGCCTCTCCCTGCTCTTCGCTGGCTACGCCCATGAACTGTTTCATAGATATTCCTCAATATTTTCCTCTGATCTATCCTTCAAGTTTCTTTATAGGTATTTAATAGTCAAACATATTGTTTTTGCATATATCCTCTCTTTCCGAGAAGCCTAGATCTCCTGGACCAAAACGTAGATGTGGATCTTATGCATGATGGACAAATAACCAAGATTCACTATCATACTGCAGAAAATTTAAAGCTTGTCAAGTGAATTAGTTTCTTATATTAAACTTAAAGTGACAGAAATGGCAGAGGAGCTTAGTTTAAGATCTGTGTGTCCAACAAAAAGTGGTTTTAATGGTAAGAATGATAGTTAATTGAAAACATAAGATTTTGGTAGTTTTTTTTATCAATTTTTCTCTACTAACGGCGAGACCTAGATCATCCATAAAGAAAATAATTATGCACAGTATATCAATGCCATAAGGGTATTAGTATTGATTTTCGTCCGATCGACACTCCCAATACTTCTAATACTTATACATGTACTTGGATAAACTAGAATGAATTGGAAATTTGTAAAAAAAAAAACAAAAATTTAATAGGCATGTTTATTTTACAATCACAAAGTTTATAAATATTGCTATTTTTTAGAACTTAAAAAACTTTATACACAATATAGTAACAGTATTTTCTATTAATATAGAAAACGTATTCGCAGGATCTTATATTTTTATTTACACAATATTGAGCTAAACAATACTATTTTTAATTTTCGAAAATAAATTAAGTGAATGGAAATAATCATCAAGTTTAACTGACATTTTTCAATATATTTCTATTCACTTGATTTGTAATTAATATTGTAACAAAACGTTAATTTATAAAGTTACATAGGTATACAAAGAATCGATGTCAAATTATAAGAATATATAACAAAAAATATAAATGTACATACATAATACATAAATAAAACACTATATATACTGAGCAAAAAAGAAATACGGGTCCGGTAATAAGTATCTTAAAACAGAGAATGCACCTAACATTATTAATAAAAATATGATGAAAACAAAGAATCAAAGTACCTAGGTAATCCAGTGGATTGTTATATTGATTTAGCCTGATTCCTAAATCATTTAGGTATCAGTTTTTTCTAATTACAAATTGAAAATATAATTCTTGATGTGAGTAGTATCAAGTAAGTGTCGATTTTCGAATCCATGGGAATTAGATGCCATGGAAAAAATATTAAGTTTCCTATGGAAGTTTTGGTGAAATTACGGGCTAATTACCACACCAAAAAACTTAACAATTTGTAAAAAGTCGATCCTAGCATTTTCGAATTATTTTTCGATATCATGAACATCATTGGATTGGATTGAAACTCAAATAGAAAAAACTAAAAGGTGATTGGACAAAATTTGCTGTCTTGCTTTAGATTATTTTGAGTAATTTGTACTTTTCTGTCAAATTCATTAGTACCTAGGTAGATGTAGTAGAATTGTGAAACTTCTTTTAAAAATAATTTGTACTAATTCTCTGTGATAAAAGACTCCGGTAAGAAGTATTTAAGTACGAAACATAAATTGCACTTATAGAATAAAATATACAGAAGTAAATAAAGTAGATCATGCAATAGAGGCCAAAGTTTTTCTTTATAATATCGTTGAATCGAAATAATTTAATAAAATATACATTCATTAGATTTTACTATACAAAAAATATCTTTGGTATATATATATCAAATTTATAACAAAAATGATTTCGTATTATATTATTACATAACAATTTTTCAGAATAACCACTAAAAGCTGAACATAAAAATATATAAACAGGTATAAAATTATGCAAGTTAAGCACATACTGTACCTTGTTAATAATATTCCAGAGCAATAGTTTTAATACTTCAAATAATATGTTGGATTAAAGTAAGAAAAAAATTAAAACATTTGCAGAAATTCCTGGAAAAGGATAAAAACAAAACAAATTATGAACGCCTTTCGAAACAAAAAACCACTCATCTAATGAAAAATATGACAAAATGATAGGTCTGTAAATAAGAGAAAAGCATCTGTGCTCTATCTTTTACACAAAATAGTAGTGCTGCTGTAGTACATATGAGTGATTTAGTTTATTTTCTGTCAGATTTTGAGTTTCTTTTTTCACAACCCAAATTTTTGTTGGAGTATATAACTTTTGGTCCTTTTGACAGACTAACTCACAGTGATTATGGCTGATTAAGTCTCAAATGTAACGAAACAAGATTGGATGTAACTTAATGTCTCACAGAATAGTTTAATCGAAGGTATAGCTCTTTCATGTTCGAAAGTCGTTCAAAAATTTTTCTGAAAACTATTTTTTTTAATTACATGAACGGAAGATTTATGATAATACTCGGCATTAGTTACGTTTATAATGTAGATAATCTAAATTACAATATAGGTAAAAATTCATTAAATGAAAAATTGTTTTAATAGAAACAGTTTGGGAAGCTCCACAAAAATATATCTAGTTCCAAGACACTACAATTGATGAAATTTAAGAATTGACCTTGATATAAAATCAGTCCAAACAGACTAATTTTGATATGTACATGATTGATATTTGTTTTGCGAAGAATGCATATTTTTTCTTCGCTTCATTTGATGTAAATTCTGTCTTTTAAGAAGTTATCTTTTTTCTGGTTAATAAAAATATGCATTCTTGATATTTGATGGAGTTATCACTTTGTATAGGTACTATTTATTTCTGGTATCTCAAAACCCGATATTACGCTGCTGAGCTTTCTAGACTATGTAGATTTGGATAAAATATAGATTTTCGACATAATAACCAACATCTAGATATACCTATTGGGAAAAGTAGAATTCGATAGATGGCGCTATGAAATGTCAATGTCATCCTGGCAACGAGTAAAACAAATCAGCTGCCGTATAAGCCCTTTGATATTTAAGTGGTTTTATTTTGCTGTTTTAGCTATTTTCAGTGTGTGTTTTGTAAAACTTTTGCTTTTTATTTGATTGTGCTTCAGTATTTTGTGTTGTTAAAATAAATTTTGACTCCTAATATTTTTATTTTTGGAGTAATAGGTATGGTTAATTTTTGTGAAAAGTACAACAAGCTTTCAATTATCTGTTTAGTTTTAGGTCTGATTTCTTGTTTTTATTTTATTTTTGATATAATTATATCTACGTCAGTATATAAAGTATTATTCTATGATATCTACAAAAGTTTCAGGGAAGGTAGGTTTGTATTGAGTGAAAAGTACAACAAGCGTTCAATTAACTGTTTAGTTTTAGGTCTGATTTCGTGTTTTTATTTTATTTTTGATACAATTATATCTACAAAAGTTGCAGGGAAGGTAGGTTTGTATTGAGTAATATTTTTAATCTTTAATACCGACTTATTTTCTCTTTGATCTGTAATGAAAACAAAAAATAGAATAACATAACCTCTTCTATAATATCTCTGATTATATAAGAATATTACCTTAGAAATGATGAGATTTGAGTTAAATAGAAAAACACAGTTTTAAACTTGTCACTGACACAAAATTAAACAAATAAAGTACGAATTCACGGTAATTACGTTGACATGAATATAATACAAAAACAATGCAAAACGAATTATTTTACTCGTTGTCGTTAGTTACAATTTTCTCCGCCAGAGGTCTCATCGAATTCTACTCCGCCCAATTATCAATAATAATAATGTAATTTCAAAATTGAAAACATATATCAGAAACGATCATGGAAAGAACTGAAATTTATACTCTTATTATACTGTAAAACCAGATGAAATGGTTTACTTGATATCCTCAAACCTTTAATATTAGTGATCAAAAAGCCCTTAATGATCTGAAGATGAAGCTAATTGTGGTGTTCTTTACTACATAGCGGAAGTTATTTAGTCAATAAAAATTACAGTTGAAGCGCTATACCGACGCAGAGTTATCTAAAATTAAAACACACCACTCGCAGTTTGGAGCTACAAGAGTTAGTGATAATCAGGATTCAATAATCCTACTAAAATGGTGGCTCCAATATCACCTTATCACTTAAATATTCCTATTATTGAAGCTGATTTAGAAAAACTCTTAATCAAATTGAAATGGACAACCAAAGTGAAACAGAAATCTGCGACAATAATGATGATATACCCATTGCAAAAATAATTAGGGTGGAAAGAATTAAGCAATGAAAGTGATACATGAAGAAGTTCATCCTCAGTACGGAAAGGAATCACTATTAAGATATGAACATTCCGCATTGAATATTTATTTTGTTACAAAAAAAACGTAAATGTTTTGTATTTTCATGAATTGATTTGTTGATATTTTAATCAATAAAAGCAACGAACATTAACAAGACAAGAAGGGTCACTCTCCGTCGGAACTTTCATGTCCAGCTTACACAGGCGCGCCGACGATTTCAACAAATTCCTGGAGCCGTGCACGTGCTCGTGCTTATACGAGGTTGATGCAAACCGCTAGCGATTAAAACGAATAAACGTTCACTTACCAGGGTGATTTAAAAACATCTAGCAATAATTGTTATTGTAGCCTATTCCGCTTAGTGGGAATTAAAATAAAAAAGGGAATATCGTCAGGATATTTAATTGGTGATTCTAAATATAATTATAAAAAGAACTGGTAGCAAAAATGAAGGGAAAAATGAATGTTACATCAAAAAGTAATAATGTAGTAAGCTACAGATGAGACTAGTAGGTATAAAAATTAACAATAAAATGTTTGCAAATGCAAATGCCAACTTAAATAGGTATTCTAATATAAAATGTATACAGATCATTACAGGTTGTTTCAAATCCGAGGCCATCAAAGAGTACCAGCTTACCTAACAGTAAAATACGGGTACTGGGAAAAATAATTATCGCGATTCGAAAATTGTGAGAATCGATACACGAACCATCCAAAACCAATAGCGCTTAACCAAATGAGTTGAAATCTATGAATTTTGAAAGTCTTTCATATTGAATATGCCGGTTTTCAAAGATGTTTTAAGATATTTAATTTTATGTTATGTTTCATTGATTGTTTCGAAGAATATCTATTTTTATATCCCGGTTCGCAAATTTAGTTGTAAAATAAATCCGCAGCCTAATATATAGGTTTAAAAAATATTTATGAGGAAACTCTTTACAAGGATGTGTAAACAGTAAATTTTTATATAATTTTCTAAGGGTCGCTTCAACGTTCTCGTGACAACTAATTTTATTAAAATTTTCAACAAAGATTATTTCTAGTTGTTTAACATATTCTACAATATTACTAGGAGGTGCATTCAGACCTCCATAGTTTTTAGCAGTCGAATATGCTTTATGCTCTAAAAATACAGCCGCTTCTTTTGGTAATGTCACCATTATACTTTGTGCAAGCACTACAAGAGTGTTGCAGCAAACATTTCCTTAATAGATAGCCAGAAATGTAAACTATAGCATTGCCAACCGTACTTGAAAGATTTCTATAGTCGCATGTGAAAACTGTTAAAGAGCTATTATTTGTCAATATAGGTACATCGATATTTTTATATTCTTCTAGCATATCAGGAGTTACATTGAGCAAAAATGTATCAATATCTTGAATACAATTGGCACCTTCAACCTCATTGAAATATTTTAGAGAAAATAATTTCTTGATTGCCCTACAAAATTGAATTGGGGTTGGATCTCTCGAGTTTCCGCAACAATTTCTTACCAGATCAAAAAATTTTTCAATGCAATCCTGATTGAGGTTCCTTGTTAAAAGAAATGAATAATTCCTGCATTTTAAGGTTTTCCATAAAGACAGAGCAGAGGTTATAGTAATTTTCCAGCCATTTATAAAGTGCATAGTATTGTTTATACATTTTTTCACATATGTTGCCTTGCCATTATTCTGTTTGCAGAACCAAACACAAAACACTAAGTACGTAAATGCTTATTTTATTTCTAAAGGAAAATTCTCTCACTCAAAAAGACAACCGGTATATTTCTTTACATATTCCTACGACGGACAACCTGTTTATGCATATCGCGCGTAGGAGACTTACTGTGCTCTATACACAGTAGCATCCGATATTCGAGCGAGATAGGCATAACGAGGGGAGGAGCTTAGAGTGATCCTTCTTGTCTTGTTAATGTTCGTTGATAAAATTTAGAATATGAGGGATTAAGAAAACTCACTGGGATTGACATATATAGTATTACTTATTAAGTAGTAGAAATATTAAATGATGTTTAAATGTAAGTAAACGCGAAGTTCAAAGGAAACATTAAGCACTTGAATTATAAACCAATTTGTATCGTTTATTTTTTTTATTTCAAAATGATGACAATCTGTATTTATTAAATTGAAAAAACTAACAATCTATGATTTGTAATAGATTTCATGTAGTTTTAAAAAGATATTTTTGTAATTAAATCATAGTTAACTGAAAGGACATTGTGTAAACAGCTCCATCAAATTACACAAAACAACTCTGATTTACTTTTCTGATTAAGTTTTAATCAACAACTTGTTTCAATTAATTTAATTGTCTAGTAAAAATTTACAACAGTGGCGTTCTGTTTGGGTAATCCAAATATGAACAGTTTTTTTTTAAATGTATTATTCCTAAAGACAAATTTATTTATATTCAGTCTTCTCGTCATAAATCCACTTATTTTAACAGCACCCCGACAACTGTATTTATTTAGTACCTATGTTAAAAAAAGTGCCGTCAAAGGAATCACTGACTGTTGAACTTAAATTCAACTTTCAGTGCTTTCTTTTTCGATTCAAATTTTTTGATTAATTTTTTTCTCCACCTATATCCGGATTAAAATACACTACACATGAGTCGCCATCGTTCCTCGCTTAAGGGTGGCCATATTTGAATTGGGCACTATATATTGGCTCGTAGGTGAGCTCGGCAAACGAGTTACTTGCGGCACTGAACCGTTAGCCCCGTTGGCTACTACTGTGTTTACCACGTTGGCACTAGCAGTTATCATGGCACTAGAACTAATTAGTCTTGAATTATCCCTAGAATACGGCGGTGGCGCCGGCGTCGCCGAAGGGTTTGCTGTGTTTGGCGTCGGTAGGCCGACACTTGGGTTTCTTAGATAGGGATTGCCTGAAACAGGAAAATTATTATTGAAGTTATTATTTGATTTTCATTTCTATAGAGACCCGGCTAAATAGTTATTTTCCCAACTAGTGCGGAGTTTGATACTAACTATTCCTTACACTTTCAGCACGTGTTAGGATCAACATTGTTTCATGTTAATAGGCGTGACGATAGATTTTGAAATACTCTTCCGTCATGTTGGTACACATTCACTATTTACGAAAAAACCTTTATTTCGGTAATAAACTTAAGTTTAACGAAGTTTGAAGCCATTTTACTGATATTCTTTAAATAGTGCGCGAAAACAGCTCGCAGGTGTCATGGCGTCGGCTCTGACGTGACGCCTAGGTAAACATGTCATTGTGTCTATGCGTAGCGAAGAAAGTAAACAAAACATTAAATAAATTCGTGTCAAATAAATGAATTCCAAAGTTTATAAGTGGTAGGGCAGTACCGCAGTGTAAAAACACATCAATAAGAACACCCAACAAAGTGTTTCTACATGTTCCAAACAAGAAAATGATAGATAAGAGATAAGTGGTTGAAGCTCGCAAGGCGAAACCCGAACGACGTAGTAACGAATTGGCCACTTTATTTCTGTGAAGACCACTTGTGAGTATGTTATCCTATTATATTTATATTTCTCAAACTTAAAACGTCTGTTTGACGTGAAATAGTTGAAATATTGAGGCTATGAAATATCTAATTTTTGAGGTTATGTTTGTTTTGGTCTTGTCTATAATTCTTATTATCAATTTCAATGGTTTATTTTTTTTTTGCAGTTGCCAGATGATATGGAAAACTATATGCAGTATCATGTGATGGGGTCAGTATCACAAGTACGTCTGAAACCAGGATGTATGCCCCATAAATTTATATGCCAACCTATGAAAGTTAAATAAACTCGCATGAGCTTGAAACTAGTTTGGTTATATCTAAGTTGGTTGTATCTCAGGTGAAGATAAATACAAAATTCACTTACAAGGAAGTTTTCACGTTTCTAAACTCAGACGAGCAAAATTCTTGATTTGTTGCGAGGAAATCGCCCAACACCATTATATCAATCCTGGGCAAATTTGAGCTATTTGCCTTAACAAAGCTTGGTTTCATTGTTATAGTAGAGTGGAGACGATAAATCACACGTAAAATAATAGAAATCAATCGAAATGCGTAATCAGTAGTATTCACAACAATAAAACACAGAAAATGAGTGTATTGAGTATTGACTGACAGCGGAGTTTACCTAAGCGTAACGTCATGCGCTGTGATTGGTGTTTCAGTCAAAATGGCCGATTGCAGTATTTTTATGTTTTATTTTATTGAAAATGTTAATAATCTGAATTTTTTAAATAAAACTAAAGCAGTGTCTTGAATTTTTTTAATATGAACTTTCCCCTAAAACCATTATATCGACGATTTTTTGATACTGTCGTCATGCCTATTGTATAAAACTTAGTTAGCAATTTATATAAATTTATTTTATATTGAAATTCTTACCGTAGGTCGCACTAAACCGTGGATCTATGGAAGGCAAGCCCCCATTGGGAATGGACTGATGAGATAAATGGAGATCTGATAGGTCATTCAGTGGTAAACTGGACCCTAAGATCGGAAGTTGATGATTTTGGAGGGAGTTGAGTTGAAGACGAGTTGATTGAATACTCTCTCTTGTAGGATCAAGAGAAGACGAGATTGGAGCTTGCATCAAAGGAGGATTGTAATCTCTTGAATAATCCACGTAGGGGACATAGCCATTGTTATTTTGACCGTCCTGAAAAAGTATAAAATATTTAAATTAATTAATACTTTGTCTTTTCAATACAAAAAACTGTTCGGGAAAATGATAAGTAGTAGTAGTAATTATTTTACCTTTGGTGGAAAGCTCGGCTCCGTGTAATCTGCCGAGTACCTATACATATCCTGACCCGGAACATTAACAGGTCCTGCTAGTGGAACACCAATTCGAGTAATAATTGATTCACTACCAGTCTCCGATTCTGCTCCTGGAATATAATCCATATCACAATGAACATTACTGTTAGAGGAACCTGTTCGTAGGTCTAATTTAAGATCTGATATGTTTGAACTTCTATCTGATTCCTTACATTGTTTCTCCATTGTATTCACGTCTGCTGAAACGAAATTAAAATGAATATTGGAATGAAGAATTTGTTCAGACAGACTGTTGAGAAAAATGGAAAAAGAGAATTGATTTAATTTATTCTAATAATTGAATTATGAAAATTACAACAAAAAAGAATGATTCTACCAAAATCTAATTCATTTCTCAGGTTTTACAACCAAAGATGCGTAAGCACTACACCTGAGTATAGCAAGATTCATGCCAGCTCGCAATTCTCCTCTCCACCTAAACATGCAAAGCTAAAGGCGAGAAATTGGGTATAGCTTCCAGAGTCGAGGTCGTTCTTTTCATAGCTCCGTTATGCACGAGAGACGAGCCTCTACAGTTTTGATAGCTACAGATCAACTTTATTTTGATCATATCTTGGCATCCAAACTATATGGTACCATAGTTTCAGCACAGCGGAATAAAGCCAGGTTTGCAGCCATTAGGGTCTTTTTTCTTTGTTTATTTTTTCGAGTAGGTGTGAATTCTAGGTTAGTTATGCAAACAGAATTATTCCCAGATACTCAACTTTCTCGCTTGAACATAGAGATTAAGATATTGGAAATATTCATAACATAACTGTATGTTCCTAATGGGATGATGAGTTTTATTATAAATTCTTTGTTAATCGAAACTACCTCTTTAAATTTCCACTAACTGAGGCTGTTCAATGTAGGGAAATACCTCTATGATTGTGTTGTATTGTATACAATATTTGGCAGTTTTAATAATCTATGGTCTTAATGTCCTAGGTAACATTTTAAAAGTAATAACTTACTCTCTGGAGGCTGTTTTTTATTGTTCTGCCTTTGACAAAGAAATATAATCATAATAATGATTATTATAACGATAATGGATCCAGCCACTCCAATAATTATGATCAGCATAGGGAAGCTCTCTGAAAAAAAATTTACAATAAAAAAGGTTATCAAGAAATTGAAGTGGACAATATTTCCAAAACTATACAACTGCACCATTTTAAAATGAATCTTATTCAATTTTATAATTCCTAATGAAAAATTAATGTAGAGACCAATGTTTTTAGAGCATCTATTGATATAATGAACTTACTTTGTGGCATCAAACTGATTTCGACGACATCACTTCCATATGGATTTGAAACACTGCAATTGTACATTCCAAAATGTTTCTCCTGTGATTCCCTGATAATAAGAGTCGATTTAATACCCTCAGGAAGAGGATCTTCTAGAATTGAATAGTCTTGATCATGGACATTTACTTCACGTCCATTGAATGTCCAAACAACTCGCTTTGGTGCTGGAATTGAAAATGCTGTGCACTCCACTCTAACATTATCTCCTTCGATTCCAAATTGTGTTCTATGGCTTACAATAGAAGGTGGCCCTAGAATAAATTTTGTCAAGGTTAACAAATAAAATAGTGTCTTATGTTTTGAATCATATTAAAGTGTTGCTTCATTCGGTTGGGTTGAGCTCAACAGCACAGGCACTTGAACTGAATCTTTATACCATTTCCCGTGTTATCTACTTCCATTTCAGAAGCTTCGTGTGTAGTTTGACTGGAGGAATTTTCAGTAGTTGTAATGTTTGTATTATTTCCTCTGTAAAGTGCTTTCGTCTGAGTCTTTGTGCACACAGAAGCAGAGTATGTGTTTCCTCTAACAGTTCACTTTTCCTGCACATAAGTTCATTAACTTTGCTCATTTTGTGCTGATGTTTCTTCAGGGTACAGTGTCCAATCACCAGGTCAGTAACTGTTTTTAAATGTCTCTTAACAGGTTTCAATTTCCTGGTTGAGAGTTCCTTGTCTACCTTGTTCACTTCACTCATATGGAGGTGCCCTTGTGAAGACGTCCATTTGGGTTGGCAAGTGCTAAAAATGACTTAAGGAGGAAAGTGAGTCCGTTCACCATAGTGCATACTAATGGGGGGGAGGATTGGATGGTTTATTTTGAAGAACCTAGGCTATTCCATATAATTCTGCTATAGGATTATCGGTAAGAAGAATCGTATTTGAACATATCTGAAAATCCGTTAGGGTGAATTATATGAAAAATGACCCACCTTTAAGATAAACAGCTGCTTCGGCACCAATTTCTGGAAATCCTGGTACTCTTGCTTTACAATAGTATCTACCAGCTGTTGTTTGATCTATTCTCAAGGTTAAATTTGGATTGGTACTAACTATTTTATGCTGATCTTCATGAAGCCAGGAAATGTCAGGAGCAGGATTACCGTCAACATCGCAAGACAGAGTAACACTCGAACCTAAATCAGCTTGTACTGACTTCGGCTTGGTACGAAACTGAGGACCATCTAAGAAATAATAGATAATAGTTAGTGATTATAATATTTGAATATTGAAATGAATAACTTACAACTAATATCGAGAGTTTGACTTTCTCCGCTTTTTCCAACTGCATTTTGAACTTCGCATTTGACAATAGCATCATGGTGTTTTCTGGAGACATTGTGGAGAATCATTTCTGTGTTAAAGTCCCCTAGTGCTGGTTCATCATTCAAGAACCATCTGTAAGATACATCTGTAGGGTTAGCATCAGCTTTGCAGCCCAATCTAACTTCGGAACCTTCTGGAATACGCCCGTTGGTACTTAATCCCGACAGGACGGATACAGTAACTTTTGGAGCGTATTTAACCTACGAATTGAAAATTTATTGTTTAATAAATATGTATGAATGTATGTATTTACTTCTACTTAGTTTCTGAGGAGAGTTTAAGAAACTGGTAAGTAGCTACTTTAGTCCTATTTTCCGGAGGAATTTGAGGATATCTGCAGGCTTGTTTAATAAATAACGATACAGTGTGAACTATAAGATAACTTTAGATTTTTTTTCCTTATACTTTTTATCGGCCATAAATTTACAAAAATGAGAACATTATTATATATTAAACCGAAAGAACAGTACAGTTGTTGAAAAATCGTTATTGTAACAGTGACTGGTTTGTGAAATCAGTATATTTTCAAATATCATCTACCTGTTTTCCAACAACGGTCGGTATCAAGTCTGTAAAACTACGTCACCTCACAAGAGACAGAAATATAAATTTAAATCCTTCAGTTTTGCAAGAATATACGATTATTATGACACCGATTATTTGCGCATTATAGATTGTTGAATTTAGTAATGAAATTGTTTTGAAAACTGCAATTGTCGGGTTCACATACATCAATTGAGAAAATTTATTATCAAACTTTGTTCAACAGAATGCAATATTCGTATGAATTATTACTCTTTTTAGAACGCTGGTCGAAAGCCTTCCAAATAGGGAATAAAAAAACGTTGGGATAAACGGATCGGCTCAGAATTGGTTATTAGGGAGATTTTCTATCTAAAAATAATCGATTTTGTTTATCTGTGGCTATAAAATCGAATACAAATAACAAATGATGCTATTTTTAAGCTCGAACTTCCTCATTTGTTAAATAAACTGTATGTTTTCAACTTATATTCGTTAAATCTATTGCAAATATTTTTAAGTGATAGAATACTGACCTCCAATTTTAATTTTGCCGATTTATGTGTTCTCTCGGCTGTATTCTGTGCTTGACACGTGAAAGTTGTGTTGTGGTGAACTTTTCTTGGCGTCAATTTTAATATCGACTTTGCTGTATATCTCTTACCATCGGAAAGCTTTTCTACGATATTTTCTATGCCATCAGACATAACATTTCCTGGAAACAAAGTGTTTTTTAAAAATGATCGAATTTACTTAACCCAATCCAACCCAACTCAACTCAACCCAATTTTTGAAGAACATTTTGGTGAAGATTGACAATAACAAATGTGAACTATGTTATGTTGATCAAGGGGTCCCCCAAGCATCTGTTTTGGGTGCGTTAATATTTCTTTTATATATAAAAATGCCTTCCTTTATACACAACAGCCAACTACAACGTATTATACGCTGATGACTCCACTCTAGCAACGGATGTAGAATCTCTTTCGGAACTCTCTGACAAACTTGGTGAGCTTTCCCATAATTTTGTTGCATGGTGGAGTGGAAAGTCTTTAATAGTAAATACTAATAAAACTGTGCTTATGCAATTTTCTCAAAGAAATAAAAATTCTTCCAACTCTACTATCAGAGTCAAGTCCACTCTCAGACCACAACATTTTTGGTAATAATTACAAATGATTTATACATTATCGAATTGAATAAAGTGTATTTGTATTTATTTTACCTAAGCCGTCGATCCAGGTGATTTCAGCTGCAGGCTTGCCACCGTGACTAATGCATTCCAGCTCGATTTCTCTATCTTCGGTTGTGACTAGATAATTACCTTGTACAATTTTTGGAGGTTCAGGTGGAACTAATACAGTTAACTTGGCAAAGTGGGATCTAATACCTAACTGTCCTTGGGCTCCAGTTGATACTTGACATTCATATTTTGCATCATCGTCTAGCATCACTGGAGATATTTCGAGGGAATAATCACCTGGAATAAAGGATACATAATAAAAAAATTATTTTTTCAATTTTGTGATGAATTTGTGTTTTCTCAAGTCTAGTCAACATAATGTAAGTTCCTTGTGGCATTACCACAGAGTACACCATCTAACAAGAGGCGAATGAAAGCCGTTTTCGTGATCGCAATTTTCTGTGCACATGCGTGAAATATGTAGTTTATCTGTCAAGTCGACACATGGTCGACACTTCCGTTCGTTCGTTCCCGTCAGTTACTCAGTACTCTGTGGTTGGTTGTCACTGCCTTAGTTAGATGGTGTACTCTGTGGTTTTATGTAGTTTATCTGTCAAAGTCTCGACGTATTTCCGTTCGAGTCCAACTTCAAAGGAACCGACAAAGCTTTCGTCTCTTGTTAGATGGTGTACTCTGTGGCATTACTTATTCTTTTTTTCTCCTATTCTTTTTGGAATCAAACCACAATAATGTCTTTTATTTTTTATTTCGACGTTTCGGTAGCGTTCCAGCTACCGTTGTCAAGATTAACCAGTAATAAAATTAATAAAATAATTTTTGGTCCCTATCTGACACAACGAAAAAATATGACAACTAGACAATAAATAATATTTTGAAGTTTAAGACTACAAAACTTTGTTGTCAAATTTTATTAAGATCCATTCATAGTAGATCACACCTCTGGTAAAATGTGAAATAAAATATTTTATTTTATGACATTCTAACGATATGATAGTCTACTAGAAATGGAATCCAGTGAAGTGCACGTTCCAGGAACGGTTTTTATTGGGATAGCGCTTTTTTAGCTTATTTTGGAAATGCTGTTAATAAAACGCGTTCGTTGTTACTTTTTTGTGTATGATCATTTTTGTTTTCAAAACATGTATAACTCAGTTTGGTTTTTTTGTGTATTGAAGTGTGTATCGCTCAGTTCGAATCGGTCTTTCAGCAAGTGAGCATCGATAGATATTTGTTGTAAAATAACCGGTTAGTGTAAAAACCATACTTATTAATTGACCAACAATAGAGGTGCGAAATAACCAAAACTTTGCTAGTGAAAATCCAAACTAACAAATTAAAATGGGTAAAAACGATCCCCCCGACGGAGGGGGGAATTTAAGTGATATGGAATTGGATGGGAATAAATCAAATGACACGGATAATTCTGTAAATGACAAAAACATGGAAAAAGAGCGATCAAAGAAATTATTCAACATACAGAAAGCTCACCTCTACTCTGATAAGGTATATGTATTCATCGAAAAAACAAACAGGGAAGAGGAAGGAATAGGTAAAATGCATCTAATGAAGGTAGGGCACATTTTACATAAAAAACTAAAAATTCCAAACATCATCAGCATAGCAAGCGTAGGTAGAAATAGAGTAAGAATAGAATTGAAAACTATAAAAGACGCGAATAGATTAGTAAATGACGAAAGATTAAGTGAGGAACAGTTAACAGCTTTTATACCTAATAATTTGTTGCAACGAAAGGGAATTATAAGAAATGTTGACACAATATTCAAAGACGATTATCTTTTTGAAAACATAATTTCCTCTGTAACTATAACCGAAGTCAATAGATTCAAAAGAAAAATAGATATAGATAGTGAAACTGTTTTTGTACCTCGGCAAATGGTACTATTAACATTTGAAGGGAATATGTTACCCAGACATGTTTACATTAATAGCGTAGCATGTGTAGTCGAACCATATGTGCACAAAGTCATACAGTGCTTTAAATGTCTAGAACATGGACATGTAGCAAAAAATTGCCGAAGTACAAAAACACTTTGTATTAACTGTTCTAAAGAAAAAGAAAACGAGCATAATTGTAGGGACCCACAAGACAGTTTTTGTTTACATTGCAAAAGCGATAAACACAAATCAATTTCCAAAGTATGTCCCAAATTTGTTGAGCAACATAAAATAAAAAAACATATGGCTGAACAAAATTTAACTTTTTTAGAAGCAAAAACTGGTCTTAAAAATTCCTACGCAAATATAAGTACAAATAACAAGTATCTGATATTAGACACGGAAAACTCCGAATCCTTTCCACCATTAACACAAAAAACAAACAGAAATTCTGGTAATACATTCAGAACGAATACATCCATACAACCATCCACATCCAACCAAACCAGAGCATCCCATTCTCAACAACACCCCGAATTAACACCACCCAACAAAAGGAAAAAATTATCCTCCCCTATACCAGAAGAATCCATGTTTCCTTTCACATTCGGACCTGAACGTCCTCTTCCTTCTTTTGATAAATCAACATATGAACAAAATGCCAATGAAATGGTGAAATTATTATTTAGTGTTTTTCAAAGTGTATTAGAAGATGTAAACACGTTTGATGAATTAAAAAATATAAACCCAACAATTGTAAAAAACAAAATTAGCAGCATTTATTACAATGGCTAATAAGGTAAAAAGTAACTTTAAAATTTTGCAATGGAATGCTAAATCAGCAGTTTCAAATAAACTAAGTTTGGTGAAATGTTTGGATGAAAACGATATAGACATAGCACTCATATCTGAGACATGGTTCAAGCCCAGCAGACAAATTTCATTTAGGGGTTATTACACTATCCGCAGGGACAGGGATGATGGATATGCAGGCGTTGCAATTTTAATTAAAAATATTTATGCTTTTAAGGAAATCAACATTCAACAAAATTTCTCACCTGGCATCTTAATGTGCGGTATCCAAATAAAAAATTCCAACGATGTTGATTTGAACTGTTTTTCACTTTATTGTCCACCGGATATAAACACCAATTACACTGACTGGCAGAATGTGATTGAATTACTGGATTCAAACAGTATAATAGGTGGAGATTTCAACGCACATCACGAGTTTTGGGGCTCTTACAAAAATAATCCCAAAGGGAAACAAATCAAAGAAGTGCTGGATGATAGCGATATTGTAATTTTAAACACTGGGCAACCCACGAGATTTACTAATACTAATAATAAATCAGCAATAGACCTCACGCTTTCCACGCCTGATCTAGCACTTAACTGCCAATGGTACACACTTGCGGACGTCATGGGATCAGATCATTTCCCCATAATCATTGAAATAAACAAAAATATTCACTTTTATGAAGATTATCTCCCGAAAACCAAATGGAACTTGCGTAAAGCCAACTGGAAACAATATCAGGACGCAGCTGACACTTTTTTTACCGAAAACTGCCAAAGAATGCATACTACGGAAGAAAACTATGATCTTCTTATTCAAGGAATTAATATGGCTGCCAATGTGGCAATCCCAGTTAACAAACCCTTCAAGCACAAAAATAAAAAAATCTTACCTCCTTGGTGGGACCCTGAATGCGACGCTGCAATCACTCAACGTAAACAAAAATTAATGAAATATAAAAATGAAAGTACCGTGGAGAACTACATACTATGCAAGCAAGAAATAGCACGAGTAAAAAAACTATTAAAAGACAAAGCCAAGTACAGTTGGAGGAGATGGTGCTCAAACCTTAATAATTATACACCTGTGACTGAACTCTGGAACCAAGCAAAAAGAATGCAAAGGAAAGTAAATAATATAGAAAAAAATTACAGTACTGCATGGCAGGAGGACTTTTTTGATAAAATTGCACCACCTATGCCTCTTGATGACATCAGCCACAACCTAGAAACATTTAAACAGTCCAAAAATAATCATTCCATTTTCTCAACACCTATTAACCTGAAGGAAATAGATTATGCACTGCAAAACAGAAAAAATACATCTCCAGGCTACGACGAAATTCGATATCCCATGCTATACCATCTACCTCTAAATGCCAAGCAAATTTTAAAACAAATATTTAACGACATTTGGCTGACAGGCGAAAGTATCACTGAATGGAAAAAGATCGTAGTCATACCCATTTTAAAACATGGCAAAAATCCAGAGGATGCTGACTCTTATCGGCCCATATCGCTATTACCATGTATTTTAAAAATATTCGAAAGAATAGTGAAAAATCGTTTAGAATGGTGGTTGAGTCATATAAATGTCCTCCCTTCGAGTCAATACGGTTATAAAAGAAACTACGGAACTTATGACGCAGTGGCACAGATTGTTACAGAAGCACAAGCATGTTTTGCAAATGACGAATATCTTATCACACTATTCCTTGATATAAAATCCGCTTATGATTGTGTAGAATGGCAAATATTACGCGGAAAATTAATCGATCTGCAGGTACCTGTAGAAATAGCAAATATTATTTGCAAACTGTATGTAAATAGATCCGTAACAGTTCGACAACAGAATGGAACCCTGTTAAAAAATCGAGTAGCCAACAGAGGTCTACCACAAGGCTCCGTATTAGCGCCATTATTATTCAATATTTACACTATAAACGTTCACAGGACTACATCCAACGCTAATATTATCCAGTATGCAGACGACTTTGCCATCTACATACATTCGAAAAGATTTGAACAGTGTCTAATATCATTTAATGCAGCTATAACACCACTCTACAATTGTTTAGAGAAACTAGGATTGGATATCTCTCCAAACAAATCAAAATGCGTAATCTTTACTCGACATAACATCTTAAACACCCCCACAATAACATTGGGAAATATCCGGTTCCCTCTAGTCACCGAATATAAATATCTTGGTATTACCCTTGACAGAAAGCTGACATTCAAAACACATATAGATGAAATTCTAGTAAAATCAAGTAAAGGACTAAACTTTCTGAAATCTATAATGAAAACATGGTGGGGTGCAAATCCTCAAACTGCACTAATCTTCTACAAATCATACATAAGGTCTATTATCGACTATGGCAGCACGTTATATGGCTGTGCAAGCAAGAAAGAGCTACGAAAGTTGGATGTTTTACAAAACAAAGCCTTGAGGTTGTGCATAGGAGCGATGAAATCAACACCTATCGAACCACTTCGAGTAGAGACTTTAGAACCACCTTTAGAACTACGGAGACAAATGTTAGCAGAAATAAACATCTTAAAATGTAAAACGAAAAATTCCCCAATAATGAATATGATAACAGCCTTAAACATTCATGATCTGACATCCAAATATTGGAAACATAAAAGCTCACCCCTTTTATGTGAAGCTTATAGAAACACAAGTGATTTTTATCCTACTAGCATTTCTTTAAACCTCAAAGTACTTCTTTTAGATGTGCGAATAATAATTCCGGAATATTCAGAAGTAACAGCTCTAAACAATGCAGTAGTCAAACAAATTACAAATACATATCAAAACTACACACCAATATATACTGATGCTTCCAAAAATAATCAAGGGACCGGTGCTGCAATTGTAATACCTCAACAGTTACATCACTGTTACCAACTAGATAAACACACATCAATTTTCAGTGCAGAATCTATAGCCATATTAAAAGCAATAGAATACACAATACAAAACAATATTGAAAAATCTTTAATTTTTACTGATTCACTTGCTGTCCTAAATAGTTTAAAATCGCACATAGAAATAAACTCAAAGTATATTAATCCATATACATCTAAAATCAAAATGAATCTGGCGGAACTCAATGAAAATCAACAAATAATTTTTGTTTGGGTCAAAGCTCACACTGGAATTGTATACAATGAGAAAGTGGACGAATTGGCAAAACAGAGCATTCTTACAGGCGAAGAAACGACATGCTGGCCAACATTGGACGAAAGAATCAATCAAACCAGAACTAAATTGCATACAAACTGGAGCAATCGTTACAGGGAATATTGTATCACAAAACCTACTCGCTACACACAGCTAGTACCAAAAATTGAAAAACGATACTGGTTTGAAGATTATCAACGCCCAAGGAAATACATAACTACCATCAGTCGTATGAAGTTTGGACATGCTTGCTATCCTGCTCATTTACGTAAAATCAATATCCTGGATAGTAACTTATGTATTACTTGCAACGTCACGTCCGACTTAGATCATATATTTTTCAATTGCAATAGATACAAAAACCACACTGAAACATTGATACAAAAACTTCTAAATTTAAAAGTTGAAACACCTTTCAATATCATGTATTTAATATCTACAAATAAAAAAAATATATTCGACTGCCTTATGAGTTTTGTTACTGAGACAAATATTAAATTGTAGTTATTATAATAGTAAATCTTGTAACCCTAATTGTCTATCCTACTGTATTATTTACCTTACTTACCGTGGTCTACCTTGTATTTGTTGTTGTGAAAAATGCCCTGACAGACCCCTGGGCGAGAAGAGAGTGACCTTTGTAACTTAATCCTTTGTGTTAGGAAAAATACCTTTTGGGACATTTTTGTTATAGTTAGATAGGGAAAACAGATGTGAAAACATTGTCACGTTTTTTATTAATATTGTCTGAAACAGGTTCAAAACGTTCAAACATTTCACCAACTTAGTGTCTGGCTGCATGGGCTATGCCTTAAAGCCAAAAAAAAAAAAAAAAAAAAAAAAAAAAAAGTGTGTATCGATTAACAACTATTCCAATGATAAATCATAAGAAAACCTGGATAAAAACTTATGATGCTATCCTGATAACGCAGGTAATTGATTATTGGGAATTTCTCTTTCCAACATTGGTAACCAAATTTGACTACATTCGGCTGAAATACTAGCTACACATTTATCTGCATTTAGTTGTATTAAAGCACTTTCTTTGATTTTTCGTCTTTTATTATTGGGCTCTTTCAATATTATTTTTGTCGAATCCCATTGAATTTTATGCCCCTCTTCCCAAGCATGTTTACAAATACCTGACTTAAAGAACTCCCTATCTTTGATGTATTTTTTATGTTCACTTATTCGGACTTTCAATGGTCTAGATGTTTCACCTAAATAGAATTTGTCGCATACACAAGATATCTGATATATGCAATTTTTTGAAGATTGCTCTTCATTTTTTGGTTTCGTTTTTGTTAAGATAGATCTCAAAGTATTGTTAGATTTATCGAATATTAAATTGATTACCAATTTTCTTAATTCTTTCTGACAAACCCCTAACATACGGTATTGTCAAGTTTTTAAAAATTATGTTAGCTGAATTATTAATATTATTGTTATTATTATGGGGTATTAACAATGAGCCTTTCTCTATATTCTTGATTTCATTATTTACAAATTCTGCCGGGTAATTATTGGCATTTAAAACATTTTTCAGTAGAGTTTTCTCCTTTGTGAAATGATTATCATTAGAACAAATGATTCTGGCCCTATCGTATAAAGATTTTACTACCCCTTTTTTAACGCTTATAGCATGATTTGATTCAAAATTCAAATACCTCTAAGTGTGTGTTGGCTTACGATAAACACTTGTTTCATGAAAATATTTAAGTTGATTAAGTTTTTTAGGAGCTCTGCAACGCTTAAGTACTAGCCGCCACTATCCATTAAGAACAAATTGTATTCGCTGTTGGTACATTTATAATTATTATGATAAGCAGGAAAGTAACTATACTCTATTTCTTAATGTCTGACAGCACAGTAGCCTTATTAAATATTCAAATAGAAATTTATCTTTTACAGAGTGATCCTAAGAATTTTACAAGTAAATACTAAAATTCTAATGCAAAACAAGTAGGTGTCTGTATTGGTTATCTATACATCCCTGTTTCAGCTCAAAATACAATATGGTAATAAAACTGAACAATGCCAGATAAACGATAAATATTGCGGCAGTGGCGGAGATTACGATATTAGTTTATTCTGCTTATTTAATTAGATTCGGTCGACATTACAGTTGAAATAAAATTCATTCGTTCAGGCCTATTAACAAGTTACATTTTCATTTTTATTAAATTAAATTAATTAAAGGAAATATAGTTTAATTTTCATAATTCAAATTTATTGACAATGAATTAATGTATGTCAAGTAAAGTAAACATACCATTTATAGGAAATATAAAATTCAATCTATAGTATCATCCTCTTCGCTGGCCATACAAGAATCATCCGAAGACTCGTCGAGAGAGATCACTATCGGTTCTATAGTTTGTTCTATGAGGTTATCTAAAACCCACATTTTCTCTTCCTCTTTAATTACATGATTCACAGCATCTCTCCAGTTCTCTTCAGTTATTGTTGTCAATGAGTACTTCATTAGTTCACGAACATCTTTCATTTTAAATGTTTTATTATGTCTAGCTACATAACCTTTCATTTGGGCCCATATTAACTCTATCGCATTTAATTCACAATGGTTTGGCGGCAAACGAAGCACTGTTATCCCACGATTCTTGGCTATTTTATCAATAAAAAACTTTTTGAATTGTAGCTTGTGATCTGAAGCAAACTTTAAAAGTTCTTTTTTCAACATATCATCTTCAAATGGTATATCTTTTACGATTAACCAGTTTCTAATATCAGCTTTTCTCCAAGAGGTAGATGGAAGGTTTTCTGTTAATCGCGAATGATAAGTGGCATTGTCCATAACGATTACAGCATTATTTGGAATTAATTCGACCATTTGTGTAAAATACTCTTCAAAAACATCTGCAGTCATTTCTTCATGATAGTCTTTGGTAGATGTTGACTGAAACTGCATCATGCACATTTAACACTACAGTCTTCGTTTGTAAGCTAAGCACGCCCTTACACATTACTGGGGTGAAACTTGAAGACATTTTTCACAACACAGTTAACAGTTATGGTACGTAAGCGACTCTGAGCATAACAAATTATACAAATTTGGGCGAGACCAAGTTTCACCGTATATACCTGCAAAATTTCTAAGTAGTCATTAGGACAATCCCTAGTAGGACCCTATTGTAATGTTTCTTGGAAATTATCAAGTTGTTTTAAATAACCGAATTTAGATTCATATTACCTTTATATATCAGATCGGGTATAAAATTAAATAGTAAATAAATTCCTTAGATGAACGGTGACGCTTATGGTTTACTACCTGACTAGCATCTGTGACCTTTTCGCGTGCTGTCAGACAATAAGAAACAGACTATATGAATTTTATCATTTCTCATTCAACGGACTAAGTTTTTTCGTCGGTATTCTTTATAGCAAACATATAGTTTATTTATTGCGTCGTCTGTAGGCCTGATGCGACAAAATTACGTTTGAGCTTCAGCACACTTCAGCATCGCTTTTATTAGAGTTAATAAAACCGGTCCAGCCATCATAACTACAATAATAATATCATGACGCGGCTGTAATACAAGCAGAAAGTCGTAAAAGAAGTGGAAGGAGTTAATATTAGTGTCTTTTCAGCAATTTGTAGGAAATTCCAGACCTTCTTCTTAAAACGGAAGATATACATTAACCTCTTCAATTCCGGCGGGAGTTGAATACTCTGCTGCAGGACCGTAATAAAAGAGGTTTTTATGTAGAGGTTTACGTGAGAGGTGTCGACAGAAGTGTGGATAATGATCAAACTTTATCGGGATTTTTTTTACCTTCACCTTTTGCAAATTTAAACGGGAATGAATTTTAGAACAGTTACTTTGAATAGCATATTTTTTATTTAATTCGGAAATGTAGTTCCTGAACAGCTATTCGGTGGAATAATAACAATTGAAATTGAAATTTTAATTTGCGCTTATATCCTTTTGGTTCCTTTTTACCGACAATAGCGGAATCGTATACCTACCTCTACATTTTCGTGAGCAATAACTACACACGTTAGAAACACTGCGCCAAATATAACACAAACCTGTATGGTTGAAATAATAGAGAGTTTTCGAAAACTTACATACACTGAGCCTGTAGCGGTTAACATAATTCTAACCGCACGACTATTTTGACAGATAAATATATAGTTTTCGAACCTCCTGCGTCCCAACGGTAACGGTAACACAAGTTTTTTTTTGTTGCAATATTATTTGATTTGTTGCTGCTCGCAAAAGGCGTTTCAAAATTAAAGAAATGTTTCCCGGTAAATTTTCAGAAATTTTAGTGAATTATAATCCATTTCGAGAGATCTGCATAAGGGTTGTTTGCCAAAGTTTCAGTAAGCAAAATCTGATTGTCTTCCTCAGACAACCGAATCCTACTTTTTCAGATTGTTCAAGACAAATTCATAGCATGATAATTATTAATATGTGCTATCGCAATTCGCAAAGTTGATTGTTGCGATTTTAGTGAAAAAAACAGATACCAGAGACAACATACATAATACAGACATCACTCATTGAATTGAGGTTAGATTTTTGGTCTTTCCGTGGCCTTTTCGTTAATGCAACCGCTATGTCTACCGTCCGTAAGATACCGGTGGTGTACGGGAGCGGTATACGCTAAGTGACATACCGTATGTCAAAGTTGTCAAGTAGCGTTAATCGGAGTGTTTTTTTAAGCGGCTTCGAAAACTCTCTTCTTCTTGGTGTACGTCATCGATTGTTAATCTCCTTTTATCACATTACGTAGGAAGAAATGGAAAAAAGGCAGGTCTGTGATTAATCACAATCAAAATATCACAATAATGAACCGTTTGAATGTTTTACAAACGTTAACCCTAATCTTTGACTTACAAAAATTTGATTGGTCGATGTTTAGATTACGCGCCAGCGCAACCAATCAATCGGGAGCTCAAAATGCTATGAAGGCGTTACTTCCGCAGCGGCAATAGCCTAGTTTACACCGACAACTTGGTACGCGGACCAAGCACCAAAT
>CAJUYG010000464.1:4756-59413 GCA_910591675.1 Galerucella calmariensis
AATTTATGGCCATAATTCACTTGAGTGACTTGCGCCCCTCGCCTGCGTCTCGTGACGCAAACGTCACCCATCGTGAATTATGGCTATCATAAATTGCTCGTTTAATAGTATACTCTTCTATCGTCTGGACGGTCCCAATAAAAACCGCATGTAAGCAAAGACCAAGCGTGATCTATTCTAAGTCGGCTGCGTATTGGACGCAGTGTTGCCACAGAAGACCTACGTTTGCTAGGGCGAGTCATTATCTCAAAACGGCGAGATTTTATTACTGTTACTTGAATATATCATTGACTTGTGTTAATCTGAATCTGAAATCAAAATCTTCGACAGAATAACGGTCTCACTCGCTCTAAAACTTACCGTGGGCTTCGAACCACGATCAGGGATTGTGTAACTCATAAATATACTACAGTGGTATATTATAACTGTAGTATCTCTATAGTGTAACTACGCTCCTTATCCCAGAGGCTACCGCAAAGATTACATCCCTTGCTGGAATGAAGATAGCGATCGTTTATACAAAGAGTTCCAAGAAACAGAAGATCCTGCAATTGCAAAAGAGCTCTTATCATCACTGGATCATGCAAGAAGAGAAAAGTGGATATCAACAGTCGAAAATATGAATTTTACACACTCGAGCCGGAAGGGGTGGAGCGTACTGAGAAAACTTGGAGCCGCAGATCCACCAAATCCTAATAAACCGCAAATCCACCCAAAAGCAGTAGCAAATCGCATTGTAGAACTATCAAAGTCCAAGCCAGATAAAGAATTCACTAGAACAATTCACAAGGAATTACAGACCAACAGGAAAAAAACTGGAACTCATGCTTTCTACTCCAGAAACTTTACAACTGATGAAGTTGATAAGGCCCTTTCTGCAACAAAGAATGGTAAAGCGGCCGGCTTCGACGAACTTTATCCTGAATTCTTTACACATTGCGGTCCCAAAACAAGACATTGGCTTGCGCGCTTCTACACTGATGTTCTCCACACATCCAAGCTTCCCACATCATTTAAGAAAACAAAAATAATTGCCTTGCTTAAACCTGGAAAACCAAACGACTTACCTGAGAGCTACCGCCCAATATCATTACTATCCGTGGGTCTAAAAGTCCTTGAGAGACTCATTTACAAACGTATTGGCCCAGCTATTGAGCAAGTCATCCCACCCGAGCAGGCAGGTTTCCGAACAGGACGAAGTTGTACTGACCAAGTTTTAGCGCTGACCAACTTGATTGAAAATTGATTTCAACGTGGCTTGAAAACTGGTGCTGTCTTTATCGACCTAACAGCTGCCTATGACACAGTGTGGAAAAAGGGTCTACTAAGCAAGTTAATTAGAGTCATCCCGTGCCTGAAAATATGTGATCTTGTGAGTAATATGCTAAGTGATCGTTGCTTTCAAGTTCTCCTGAATGACAACTGTAGTAAAGTCAAGAAATTAAACAACGGCTTACCTCAAGGATCCGTACTAGCACCATTACTCTTCAATCTTTACACTCACGATCTTCCACCATCTAAATCCAGAAAATTTAACTACGCTGATGATATGGCCTACGTTTTTCAACATGAGAACTGGAATGAATTGGAACTAGCGCTTACCAACGATCTTAGTACCCTTATGGACTATCTCAAGAGATGGCGTCTTCAACCAAGTCTTACAAAAACTGAAGTCTGTTGTTTCCACTTGAATAACCGATTGGCAAAAAGGAAACTCAAAATTAATTTTGGAAATCGTGAACTTAATCACAATTTTCACCCAAAATATTTGGGAATAACCCTTGACCGATCATTGACTTTTAAAGAACACCTTACAAAGACTGCGGCAAAATTACAAACACGAAACAACTTAATTCAGAAACTTTCATCTACTCCTTGGGGAGCAACAACGGATTGTATGCGTACAGCTGCGCTTGCACTTGTTTTTTCAACTGCCGAATACTGTGCACCAGTCTGGCTTAATAGCTGCCACGTTAAAAAAGTCGACACTCAGTTAAATTCCACAATGAGAATGATAACGGGGACTCTTCGATCAACTCCGCTGGAATGGCTACCTCCCCTAAGTCGCATAGCTCCTGCCAACTTGCGGCGTCAACAATCATTGCTAAGAGAATATACTAAAATACAAGAAAACCCTCACATTCCACTACATCATGATTTACGCAATGTACCACAGACAAAACTACGATCTCGAAAACCACCAACTTCTCTCGCCAAGCAACTGTACGACTTGGGTTTCAACATTAACGAATCCTGGTCAAACCAATGGCTTGAAGCCAATCGACAAAGCCCTATTTACGACTTTAAGCACAGTGAAGACCGCCCTTTGGAAAATAAATTGCCAAGAAAGGTGCTATGCAACTTAAACAGGCTTCGAACTCATCACGGCCGCTGCAACTCATTGATGTATAAATGGGGCCTCTCGGATACTGAAAGCTGTGTCTGCGGTCATCCTCAACAAACAACAGACCACATCATGATGGAGGTTCCACTTCTTGCCTACAACGGAGATATTGAAGAAATCAAGAATTTACAAAACGGAGCCATTGAATGGCTGAAGACATTGAACCTCTAATTCCAATTATAACCATACGCTAAATAAATCCCCACGATGTTATCCGAACATCCCTGGCCTGACATGACAATAGTGTCAATGTCAATAACTCGATGTCACAATATATAAAGAGAGTAATAGAGAACAAGGTGTGTTACCGCGCACTACCAATAAAAAAAAACTTCCAGAACGACGCCATATTGAAAACAAGAAACAAAATCTTTATTTAACAATAAAGATAGGTACTCACTGTTCCAATGTTCAGAGTTCACAATTTATTATAAAAATGAACGATTACAACAAGTAAGATTTGGTTGTGTAGGATATAGTCACAGAACACACCCAAGGAAGAAGCGGCAAGCAACGTAAATAAACATGTAACGTTTTTTTTGCGCCACCTATTAATGGTGATTGTCTTCATTTGTTATGGTGGTTGCATAACGCATGTTTACAAGCCATATGTTCTGTGTTTACAAGTTTATTTTTATAATTTTTGAAGTTATTCACAAAGCAACTTCAACTTTTAATGAACCGTTAAATATTTACATCAAATAATAACGACTTTCTATGATCTTTTTCTTAACGGTTGGCTAAACGTTGGAGATGTTTCGTGAATTAGAGGAATTATGTGGGGATTATTAATAATGATGGTAAATTTACTAATAAAATTTTATTTTTTAAAATAAGGCAGAGTACAAAAGGATTTGATATAAATAATCTGTAAATGAAACACAGAAAAGTTAATTTTTTGGGTCAACTTTTTTTCTTGTTTTCTACTTGCCTGATTGCACTTAAGTATATCAAATCCACAAAAATATTAATATTGTCTAATCACTTTAAAGAATCCTCGAACTAATTCCACATAAACTATACCATACACTTGAAGCAAAAACGAAAAACCTAATATAAGCAATAAACACTACAAGATGCAAAAGCAAATGAGGTTATTAACTTCTCAAATTCTCAATCTCAATCGATATCGATCGGTAATAAAGAAAAATCGAAGAAGACTGCCTGTCCCGCCATCTACAATTGGTGAAACTTACTTTTAGCCAGGAAATATACCAGGATTTATTTTGCAATTACATTGTCGACCCCCTGGGATATAGTTATCCCCCGGGATATAGTTATGACAGTCATTCAAAACATTAAACATATGATTGGCAATATGGCGGCGTTTTGGAAGGTGAGCAGTACATGAAGAAAATTCGTCTTCCGTGGGAACACACCTTCTTCTCTATTACCTACACCATGAGCACAGTAGGAGAACAGAATTCAACCTTATCATTCAATATGTACGTGATTTTATTTTCTAGCGGATTTTCTTGAAAACGCACCAACTTTAGAATAAATCAACTCTAATGAATATAAAAGAATATAAGGGACAAAAATTTCCCGATTATTTATTGACCAGATTAATGTAAACATAAGACATATGCACAGGAAGTTTCTCTCTAATACCAAAACCAATAAAAAAAATTGAAAGCTGACCACCTATTTGTCGTCTCTGTGTGTGTATACTCTCTGTAGTCACGAAATGAGCCGATAAAATATTTATTAAGGGCGATAAAAGGTCGACAGTGAACTTCTTTATTCTTGAGGGATTGAAGTGCGCCAACCGAGAGCGTTGTTAAACTTATAACACCTGTGGTGCCTTTAACGTTTTCTGTTAAGTATACTTTTTTTTCATTTTATTAGAATATTTTTTCACCTTTATTTTGATCATGACGAATAGTTTATTAAAAAGGTTTTATAATGGCGTAAGAAGTTATTTCTCAATTAATCACAAAAATAGGGTAGTTATTGCAAAACAATAATCTGGTGGGATGTGAGGAATAGAATCGGGAGCCAGACAGAAAAAGAAAGTTAAATATTCGGTAATCCAATGATAAGATTACTACCAAAATGAAGATATATTTTAGAAACTATCCTTACATTTGTAAAGAAGTGAAACAGCTCTACTGTTTTACCAGAAAATATAAAGTTTTTAACATGTCTCAGTATTAAACCAAAAAACCCTAAAAACATACATATTGGTATAGTGGGTTAGCATGTTAGCAATATAAGTCCAATTTTTCCAATAAGGAATACTATGTCCCTAGTCGAAAACATATCAAACCCTAATCATTTTCCTGAATTCTTGAATAAATTCCGTTTGTGTTTGCGACACAGCTTGCAAGCACATCGTAGAGCCATATTATATAAACAAAAGAATAGTAGGTTCACTTCTCGTAGACTCTTTCATGTAGCGCTGCTAAAGACTTGCCGAAAACGATCGTAAAAGCACAGTATAGGAACGAACCAGTATGTTATCTCGTGACGTCACACTCCCTAGTTCTCTGTGATCTACAACGTCGTTCGGATAACTAGCGTCCTTGAGTTCAGGTAACATTGGTCACGAAGATGAACGAAAGGTAGTAGTTGAGGTGCGCATGCGTCCAAGTAGCTTTTAATCTTCTATTCGATGTGACTGAATGTGAGTGGATTGGCGCAGCTGCTAGGGTCGGCACAACTCAGAGGTCGTAGGTTCGAAACCCGGTTTGGACATGGGTTTTTTTTGTTTTTTTTTTTAGATCTTTATTTCTTATTTTCTGATATTTTTATACATAGTTACACTTTGATCAACCGGGTTTGTGCCTGGGTTTTCTTGTTTTTTTTTTAGTTTTCTATTTCTTATTTTCTGATAGTATACCAGATTCTACATATCTACATACTTTAGAATTGGTTTTGCATATGAAAACAATGCTAAATATTTGCATTTAGTGAAAAAGTGAAATCCTAAACCAAACTTATAAAATAAAGCGAAACAAAAAGTACCTAATAATTACAAATTTTGTAATATTTGTAATTTAGTACTATAGGTTTATAGGATTTTTTAATTTTCAAGTCATGATTTGCGAATTTAATTGTATAATATAAAGGCACTCTTGTATACAGAAATGAGAAATAACTTGAAGGAAAATTTTCACAAGGATGCGTGAGTGATACGTTTTCAAAAAGATGTTTCAATGTCGCTCCTATACATGTATTTGCCAGCTGTACTGTTTAGATTCCTGTAATCAGTTGTAAAAACATTTTTTTTTAGTTTTCTATTTCTTATTTTCTGATAGTGTACTAAAGCCACTATCACATTCTTTGCACTTGTATTCCATTTTACCGTGAATCTTAATAAATTTAAGTAGTTTCAATAACTTCTATTAATAATAGAATCGTTGATTATTACTCACTTATTATTTCAACTCAACATAAAAAAAATGGCACCTCAACTACTCATCTTCGTGACCGTTGCTACCTGAACTCCTAGACGCTAGTGTTCGGATATGGTTCGGATGAGTTTGAGTATCTCATCCGGCGCCCAGTGCTGTGCTGCGATCCAACCAAAGTGCAAGTGGTGAATTTGCGAATAACATTATTCATTATACAGGGCTTATATTTTTACGAATTTTCGGACGAACAAACATTATTATTTTTATAGTTTATAAGCATTTTTTGCAATGGATACCATTAAAAAGAAAAAAACGGATAGTGTGTGTGTAAACCAATAAATATTTTGTATGAGACTATTGTTTTATTCATTCATCAGTGTACTGTTCTACAATATTTAAGAAAAAACATTTAACACGTTCAAGTCATTTTAACACTTATGCTACCTACGACTATGGAAAAGTAAAATGAATCGTAAAGCGATCCGTTCAAGGTCATCAAAAGCTCTGACAATTTATGAATGAAATTTATAATAGTAATACCACAGTCTAGGAACGAACCATAAATTTAATTATAAGAAATAAACTAGAATTATTCATTAGAATAGCTTTTACTACTACATTATATAAATAAAACAATTCGTTAAAAATATACAAATATAATATATTATTATCTTATAATATAAAAATAGAAAACATAAACAATTATTTAAATTCATTGGAAATTGTACCAGATTCTACATATCTACATACTTTAGAATTGGTTTTGCATATGAAAACAATGCTAAATATTTGCATTTAGTGAAAAAGTGAAATCCTAAACCAAACTTATAAAATAAAGCAAAACAAAAAGTACCTAATAATTACAAATTTTGTAATATTTGTAATTTAGTACTAGGTTTATAGGATTTTTTAATTTTCAAGTCATGATTTGCGAATTTAATTGTATAATATAAAGGCACTCTTGTATACAGAAATAAGAAATAACTTGAAGGAAAATTTTCACAAGGATGCGTGAGTGATACGTTTTCAAAAAGATGTTTCAATGTCGCTCCTTTACATGTATTTGCCAGCTGTACTGTTTAGATTCCTGTAATCCGTTGTAAAAACTTTCAAAGGATTTGATGGTTCTATTGACGGTAAAATAAGATCTTTACAGTTTTCTGCCAATCCGTAGTAATATTCAACAATTTTTTAATGTCATTAATGCAGTTGGCGACGTCAACATGGTCAAAGTACTTCAGAGTAAACAGGTTTCCAAATGTTCTAGAAAACTGTATAGGCGTAGGCTTTCTTGAATCACCACAACAGTTTGTTATTGCCCAAAAAAGTTTTCAAGAGAGTCTTGGTTCAAATTCCTTGTCAGTAAAAATGTGTAGCCCTTTGATTTTAATATACCCCAAAGGGCTTCAACTGATTGTATTGTAAATTGCCAACCAAATATAAATTTGATTTTATTAGTAAAATGTTTTCCTTCACTGTTAACCACACGCAAATTTTTCAGTAAAGTTTCAAATTCTTCCAATAGCTGAAACTGTTGTTGGGTACCCATAAATGCATTGAAATTATTCAAAGGGCACGAATTTAATAAATCAAAAAAACCATTCATTGTTTTAATGTATTTAGCAGTTATCTTGGCATCTGCAGGCAAAATTTTAAAATCAACATATGTGTTAACGGCAACCGCAACAGAATGACTAAAAATCTGAGGAGCATATGTTAATTTTTTTTTTGGAACTTTAGTTCTTTACGTCAGGTTATGTTTGAGCGACCAGGGGTCGCGACGCAAAAGATCTGACCGATACGCGTTACGTTACGCTACGTTATGTTACGTTGCTTCGTTATGTGCCTTGCTTGCGTGCTTGTGCTCTCTCCTTAGTCTCTCTCTCGTTTACGAAGCAGCGATTCATATGCTCCGGCCGGGATTCGAACCCGGGCCGACCGCGTGTAATGCGAGCATTCTATCACTGAACCACCGATGCTATATTAAAATTCTATGCAAAGCTGGTATTCGCAGTGCTAGTGATCTACTTGAATTTGTTCGGATAAATTTTTACTATTATTTTCATAATTTTTTTTGCGCGATTAAGGGGTCTAGCACATTTACTTTTCGAAATACAGAGTGTTGAAATTTTGAAAACTTGAATGCTTTAATTCGATAACTTTAAAATGGATGGATAAATTGATTTGACATTTGGCAGGTTGTTTTTAAATGTAAAAGGGCATATTTTGAAAGAAATAGTAGTTTGTGCAACTAGTGTAGATATGATGGCCATATCGCATGAGGACGAAGTTTGAGCACGACGCCGTAGGCGGAGTGCTCAATCGTTCAAGTGCGATATGGACAATCCACACGAGTCGAACAGCATATTTTTTCTACGACCTACTTAAGAAAAAATCTAGAAAATAAAAATTTATATAAACTGTAATATACCTAACTTCAAATTAAAAATTTAACAATTCAATTTTATGTTTCCACTAATTTTGTGGTAAACGTACAGTTCTTGAATGTCCAATTTGTATAATGCTACGGTTTCCTTTTTTAAATATACGATGCTGTTATAAGTAGATATTGCCAGTCGGACTCCTTCATGAAGGGTACCGTACCATTATCTATAATAATGAATAGTCTGCTAAATATTTCAAACGTCTACCTGTTGTCGTTATTAATAAAAAGCAGAATAATTATTTAAAAATAAAATTAACAATAAAAAAAACTTCCTCACGGGGAATCGAACCCGGGTCTACTGCGTGAGAGTCTGGTATGCTTACTACTCAACCACCAAAGAATATGCAAATCGTTTATCTATAACGTCAGATGTATTACATAATTTTTGCTTAAAAGGAACTAAAGTTCCTACCGTGTGTCCCGCGACACGTTCTACTTTTTTTTTGCTTTAGGGCTGTACCCATGCAGCCAGAAACTATTTAAGTAATGAAGAATCGGCTACTCTTTATAAATATTGGCATATGTTACTTTCATTCCCTGAAAATTATCTGGAAACATATGCTCGTCAGTTAATTTTGGGCAGAGTCTAAATTACCTTTTTTTCATAATTGTAAAATGTATCCAAATACATATTATTGGTAGTTCCTTCTGGTAACTCAAACCAGTAAGAAATAAAATCTGAAGGAAAATATTTTTGCCCCATCTCTACTCCTACAACCGTTCACACAACATACTCGTGGCATTTTCTTTTCAATAAAAAATATACCTTAATAATAATTAAATATTTCACTGCAAAGACAGTCCAGTCGTTATACTAATAACTCCGCTAGTACCTTCAAACTACAAAAGACACACGGTATCTGTCTATCGCTTGATTGGGAGCTTCAGGATACCAGAAAAGACGGAGACGGGGACCGAGTGAGATAGACATCGAGCTGGGTGGAGCTTAGAGTTAACCTACTATTCCTTTGTTTGTTTTGTATACATACTATGGTAGAGCACTCGAAATTGCAGTCTCTTTCAGTTTTGCTCGCACAAAAATATTATGGTAGAATATCTTATTCCCTGTAACGTGGTAAAGGTAGCTTAAAAATGTTTTTCTCAACCTTCAATTTTTAAAAAATTGTTGAACAATTTTAAATTTTTTATTCATTTAATCTCTCTTCAGTCTCTGAATAAGATAACTTGTTTATGGAAACCCGCGTAAGAAAGTGAAAAGTGTTGATTATGTGTATAATGTTTATTACAAACTAAAATTCTGAGACAATATTATAAATAATTATCCCGAAATCCCCACTTTAAATATTTTAATCCCATTACATACAAATATGAAAAAAGGCTATTTATTAAAGTTTCCTGTAATAATTGTCATATTTAAGTAAAGTCTGTTATCAATAGATGTCAAGATAATAGTGTACCCAATCAAATTTTGTTCTTGCTATTATGTACTAATCATAATAAGATTGATTATGATTATGAATAATATACTAATGTTTGTATTTTCATTTTCAGGTAAGTTCGAACTAAAATGTTAACAGGTGAGTCGATGTTTATTCACAATTTTAAATTATAAATTTGATCATGGAATGAATTAGAGAAGAATTTACCAAATTTCGGGTGTTTTATAAAATGCAATATAATCATAAACTATATTTAAAATCGGCTTTCATATTTTCATACATTATTTGCTTCAAAAATTACAGGAAAATATATCTTTTTTTAAGATTCATTCACTTTTGGAAAATGTTCTTTAATAATGTAAAACTTAACAATGTTGTTGATTGAGCAATGGTAGAATATATAATATATTATAGCTGTTGGGTTTGAATAAAGCAAATGAAGTGAAGATAATAGACTAGACCCATTCAGAACGATAGTTTATCATGCCACCAGTTCCAGCACTATGGCGTACATTTTCTCTTGTGCAGAAAAGCGCATTTGATAGTAGAATCATAGGAGATCGATCCAGACTCTATTACGTTCAAAAATAATCGTTCGGAAAATCTAGGAAAATTTTTGAAAACTCTTATTTTCTACCCTCTGAAAAGGTGATTTGAAACTGTACGGCATTTGATTATGTAGATTATACAACATATAAATAAATATTCAACAGTAGTGCTGTACAAAAAAAGTTGTGTGAAAAGCCGTGGGAAATTTTTTATTTTCCGAGACTTTCCTACTCAAAAAATATCATCTGAAAATTTATGGCATTTGTTCTACTTTCGTAACATTTCGCAACACGTCAATGTATTTTGTGTTTTGAGTTTTCAAAAAAATTCCTAGATTTTCCGAACGATTATTTTTGAACGCCATAGAGTCTAGTCCGATCTCCTATGATTCTACTATCAAATCTAACAAACGGCGTACAGTTTCATATCTCGGTTTCAGGGGGTAAAAGTGAGTTTTCAAAAATTTTCCTAGAATTTCCTCACGATTATTTTTGAACGGCATGGAGTCTCGACCAATCTCCTATGGTTCTGCTATCAAATGTAACAAAAGGCGTACAGTTTCATATCACGATTTCAGGAGGTAAAAAATAAAATGTTCAGTTTTCCACTGCGCTTTTCTGCACAAGAGAAAATGTACGCCAAGTACTGGAACTGATGGTGGCATGATAAACTATCGTTCTGAATGGGTTTGCTGCTGTTTCAAATCGCGACTCTTTTGTCTCCATGGGCTCATAGTCTATAAGATTGAACAGCATTTGATATGCATTTGACAAATCACACACAAATTCTTGTTTATAACAACAAAAACTAAATGTATAAGACTAGGCCAGTCGGTATGGTTCATTTTAGACCAAAAGTACAAGTAATTAGCAATACGGCTGATTTTTTTCATAAGTACCCTAAAGTATGTAGATTAATATAAAAAAAAGTTTACCAGTCTATCGATTTCCCAAATTAGAAAAAAAATCAATATTTCGCGCTGGGAAGAAGGTGGAGAAGAATAAAAAATACCACCGTGTAGGGGAAGTGTTTTGCAATAAAAAAAGATCTCTTGCGTTTTTTTCGTCCGATCAATGGTTTATCCGTAAAAAATTCGGCAAACTAAGTATGTGTTCCGCATCCGCGCGACTCTGCTGCACGGCGGAAAAAGTAAAAATATTAAATCCGAATTTTTTTTCAATCTTTGGTGAGAGTTAAGGTTGTAAATAATAAATAAAAGGTGATAAATTAATCTTACATTGAATATTGAAAAATTTCGAAAAAATAATTTTGGATTTTTTTTTTCACTTTGGGAAATCGATAGACGGTAAACTTTGTTTTATATTAATCTACATACTTTAAGGTACCTACTTATGAAAAAAAAATCAGCCGTATTGCTAATTACTTGTAGTTGTTACCCCCATCGCCTGACCTAGACACAGATAATTGGTAGGATACTAGATGTGTGAACAGATTCGACTTTGTTGACATATCTTTTGACAGTTGGCACATATGGTTTTCGATTAAAAATTATAATAATAAAAATTCAACTGGAAAACCAATCATGGGCGGAAAGTATTGTTTAGCAGCACACAAGGGCGAAATTTTTTCACCATCTATCACTTGACTATTTTGATGTTTCACGTGAATTTTTTAATTAAACGTCAGTGTATGTCAAAGTTTTTTGTTATATTGTGGGTCACACATGCAGGAAACTCTTTAGCAGCCATTTACTATCAGCTATTTTAGCTTCGCTACGCTCGCCTGTGCATCTAATAGTCTTGGACTGCTAAAGCTCATTTTCTGCCCTTGTGACACAATAGACTATTTTTCGTAACGACCGTAACATTAACATTTATACGTTTCCAGTCATAATAAATTGTAATAGTGGTTGTGTGCATGCAACTCTAAAACTAGTCACGCACGGATATACTATACGATAAACTAAATAATGAAGTAATGCGTAGTTTACACGAGATATTATAACGCTATCCTTATAAACTCATTCCTGGTGCGTGCAATTTACATTATCCCTAGTAAACTATAATATTAGAATGTCATTACAAAAAATATTTTGTTACAGTGTATTTTTATCATATTGATAGCTAAAGAGGTCAATATAAATTCAAAAACGTGTCTGAAACAGTTCAGGGTGATTCAAAGAATTAAACAGAATTGTAAGCGCTTCTTCTTGTAAATAAGTGTTCAGTTAGCTTCTTTCGCTAGATTTTTCCAGTATAGTAAACCGCAGGTAACGAGGACAATAGAACCCCTAATGCCATTACCATTCAAATATATTTAGAAGTGATAAATTTGCTGTAACAGTGAAGTGTAGTTGGGTAAGAATAAGATCGTAGATTATTTAATTAAATTAATTAATAAGTTCTACCTAAGGAGAAACTTTTGGATAAAGGTTAATCAAGTTAGATAAACTTAAACCACTTCTAGTATCTGTACTTTGCTTTTTGGCAGAAAAGTTTCTGGTACTGTGATAATTATAAAACGCACTATTAACGATTAAAGACATGGTTTATTTTTCTAAATTTCATTTCTACGAAATGATTCTAGCGTATATATAAAGAGAAAGCAGGTTAACCATCTCCAAGTTTCATTGTTTTAAGCGTATACATTAAAGCTATTATTTTCCAGTAAATGGAAAAAAAAAATTTATTTAACTAAAATGGTTAGTTCTTTCTGGAAAAAAATATTCATGATTATGCTACGAATTCATTGATTAAATCAAGATACATCTTGGAAACATTATAAGTATTTTGAACAGCTAAAATAAACGTATCCACATCTAACCGCGACCTGATTTGTATATGTTTGGAAACAATTTATCACTGCACATCTAATTATTGGCGCTTACCAGCTTCGATTTAGATATATTACTATGTAAATCACTTTGTTGATGCGGATATTTTGAGTCACTAACCGGAAAGATTTGTCCTCGTTGAAATCTGTTGTTGTTATGCATCATGATTCGTACTTTTGCAAGGTTTTGCTTTTCTATTTCTGTTTTTGAATTTACTGTTTGGACTGTTACTTTGTCGAATCCACTCATATTAATGTTATGAATGAAACATTGTTTCTAATTAATTCCACTTTTTAATAAAAAAATATGGAAAATCTAAGGTATCATATTGATTATTTTTTTCGTATTATTTTCAACCAATTAGAAGGATCAAGTTACCTCGTATAATTTCGATAATACCTGATAATACATAGAGTAGGTCTACCAATCGAAAATTTTGCAGTTATTTAATTTCCATTTCCAATACACAAACTAACATTACCGTCAAATTCTGACGTTTATAAAAAATGAGTCCAGTTGGATTGTAATTTCCATTGTACCAATTTGTATCAAAATTAATAAATTCTTTATATTTACTCAACCAATAATCGTATCAAATACAATACGTACTTCAAAATAAATACGGTTATACATCTCAAACTTCCTGCATAATTACAAATCGTGTCAGTTTGACAAGTTATCGATGTATAACCTGATTATTTTGAAGTACTTATAGTATTTATCACTACTTATAAAATGATTTCGATATTAAAATATCATCATCAGAATGACAAAAGTTACTTTAGATGTGATACCTACCTGATGTGTAATATATTGTTAGACCAAATAGAGACTATATTGTGATTGACTTAATATAAATATGTATATTAAGTGTCTCCTGATTTCTAATTCTCCAAGGAAATCTAGTTATTGTTTCGTATCACAAATATGTTGCAGTACTTTATATTTCTTATAAAACGACTTCCGTTTTTCCTGTTATTTCGGGTCACGTTACTCCAACATTATTGGAATTTCAGTTCTTTACGTCAGGTTATGTTTGAGCGACCGGGGGTCGCGACGCAAAAGATCTGACTGTTACGTTACGTTATGTTACGTTGCTTCGTTATGTGCCTTGCTTGCGTGCGTGTGCTCTCTCCTGAGTCTCTCTCTCGTTTACGAAGCAGCGATTCATATGCTTCGGCCGGGAATCGAACCTGGTCCGCCCGCGTGGAAGGCGAGCATTCTACCACTGAACCACCGATGCTATATTAAAATTCTATGCAAAGCTGGTATTCGCAGTGCTGGTGATCTACTTGAATTTGTTCGGATAAATTTTTACTATTATAGCCATAATTTTTTTTGCGCGATTGATCTTTTTTGTTTATTTACAGCATCGGTTGTCAGGACGGTAGGTTGTGTTTACTGGTTTCTAAGTTTAACACGTCGGTAAGTGATTTACTTACCGTTCAGACGTCGAAAAGTAATAAATAGCATAAAAACAATTTCACCAAAATGCAAAATATATTTTAAACTGATCGAGAAGTATAAATGTCACTTTTGACTTTTCGTTCATTTCGAAGAAATTTAAATTATTTTATTCGGAATTTATTTCAATACGATCGCGCAAAAAATGGTATAAGCATCTCGAACGTTGTTGTGGACGGTCACTACTTTGTGATATGAAATAAATTTAGTGGACTGTATTAATATTTAATTGTGCTTTTAATGAGACACATAATCATTATATAACAAAACTACATAATAAACTAATTAAGAAGTTAGTCACTTGCTCTTTAGACAAAGTACCCTAGAGAAGTGGTAACATGCCGGGACGTATCAGAAGCCGCTGACGGGGTAACTTTTGGCGCTCGGAACTATCCATGGGCGTAACAGTGTGGCTTTAACATCCCGCCCACCTTGAAAGGTCTTGACGACTTTCAATGTATTTGAAAGCTTCACTGCATGGGTAGAGCGCACAACTTGGTTAACGCTCTGCGTAAGATTCCGGAGCTGGTACGGACGTCTGCTACTCTGCAAATTCCATCTTTGCCAGGATACAATTGAGTGACTCTGCCCAGTTGCCATCTAATGGAAGGAAGGTTTTCGTTTTTAATAAGTGCCAATTGGCCAACTTCAATTAAATTCGATGAATTCTGTCTCCACTTGACTCTGGTTTGGAGTTCGTTCACATACTCATTGCTCCATCGAGTCCAAAACCGCTGGCTGAGAGCTTGGAGTTTCTGGTATTGGCTAAGCCGGTTCTCGGGAATGAGTCTAACATCTTCTTCAGGAAGAGCAATCAATGGTCGACCAAGGAGTAGATGAGCAGGAGTAAGAGGATTTAAATCGTCTATATCAGAGGACAAAGGACAAATGGGACGGGAATTGATAATACTTTCCACCTGACTCAGGACTGTATAAAAATCCTCGAAATTTAAGCAGATTCTCCTATAACGCGCTTTAAATGAAACTTCGTACCTTTAATTCCCGCTTCCCATATACCACCAAACGTGGGAGAACGCGACGGAATGAAATGCCATTTTATGCGTTCATTTACTAAAAAATTGCCAATGTTTTCGTTCTCAGAAGCAAGAAAGTTATAATCTCTTGTAATTGCCTATTTGCGCCTAAAAATTGGAGACGTTGTCCGAAAATACATTACACGGTTTGCCTCTTCTTGAAATAAACCATTTGAGAGTATTAAGGAAGGCTTCTGAAGTTAAGGAAGTAACTAACTCCAAGTGAACTGCTCGGCTACTCATGCATATAAAAAGACAAATATACGCCTTTGTGATTTTTGCACCACGGGAATTGCGATATTAATGGAGAAAGGACCACCATAATCGACACCAAAGTTAAGAAACGGTAAAAACTCATTGACGCGACAAGCAGGTAAGTTTCCCATTAAATAATTATTTTGTTTAGGTTTTACTTTGAAGCATCTATTACATAACCTAATTATTTTTTACAAGAATTACGTGAGGACAAAGGCCAGAAGCATTCACGTACAGCGCATAATAAGGCTTGAACGCCACAATGAAATAATCGATTATGTTCATATCTTAAGATCATATCCGTTAATAAATGATTTTTAGGCAAAATAATTTGGTGTCTTTTCTCAGAATCACGTTTTGAATTTTCTAACCTTATTACACCACGACTAAGAAATGGGTTTAAGGTTAACAATGTACTCTTCTTGGGTAAATCTCTCGTTTTCATTAAACAATCATATATGCAATGGGAAAACAATTAATCTATACTGATTTTACTACTAAAAATAAAGCGCTATCTAACTCTAGGGGTGTCAATATTCCACTCAATTTAGTTTTATTACGGCAGTTATTTACAAACCTTAATAGGTAAGCAACAACACGCAATAACTTTAAAAATGAAGAAAATCGCTGAACTAATTCTAGTATTATATCAAACTGACTTATTAAAACGCATATATTACTGATACTTTTTTCTACTGGCACCTCAGTTAAATTTAAATTATTTCGTAAGCACCATTTTGATTGATCGGTGAAAAGAAAATCTGGTCCATGCCAATAAAGGTTAGATTTACTAAGATCGGAAGCAGAACTACCACGAGACAGAATATCTGCCGCATTAGCATTGGAACGGACAATTATTTTGACAGATCAAGCTTTGAATTTCGCTCACCCGATTAGCAACTAAAGTCTTTCATTTGATCGGTTCAGCATTTATCCTCTATCCCCGTGTGGGGATATATTTTGGATATATCATTCAAAAACAAATTCAACGATCCCACACTTATCATCACTGTATTGTGCAGTAATGATAATAGGAGCTATTTATTTTTATTAAATTTTTTGAAGCAATATTTTGCACTCAATTTTAAGGTGGTTGCGGAACAATAGTATCAACAACATAGGTTGTCATTCATTATTGTTAGGTGACTTATTCAAGAACTGTCATTATTAGTCATATTCTTGTGAAGACACTGTAGTAATAAGTAAATAATGCCTTTAATTTTTACTCACGATGAATATGTTGACGTGCTACTTATTTATGGAAAATGTGGAAAAAACAAAACTTATGCTCAAGGTTTGTACAGATATCGTCAGAAAGCTAAGAACTGGTTCTTTTCGAAGCGGTAAAAATCAAGCTCCTCGTCAAAAGACCGCTCAGGCAGATGACAATGTGATAAATATTTTGGCTCACCTTCAGGTGAATTCACACACCTCAATAAGATTTCTTGAACAAGAATTACAAATAAGTAGAAGTTCAATACAAAGAGTATTGAAAAATCACAGATACCATCCTTATGAAATACATTCAACACAAGGTTTAGTTCCTGCAGGTCCGGAAAAGAGAATAAATTTTATTGCTGAAATGCTAGTATACACATTGATGATGACCCTTCTTTTTTAGAAAAAATATTATGGACTGATGAAAGTAGACTTCATAACAATGGTATTGTTAATCGCCATAATTGTCATTATTGGTCGCAAGAGATTCCAAAGTGGATGTGCGAAACCAATTTTCAAACAATATGGGGAATCAATGTTTGGTGCGGTTTATTTAACGGTCGGTTGATTGGTCCCTATTTTTATGAAGGAACATTAACGGGGCAACGATACTTAGATTCTCTTCAAAATAATCTACCAGAATTACTTGAAGATATTCCCTTACATGAAAGGCGAACAATGTGGTGGCAGCAGCAAGATGGAGCATCTTCTCATTTTTTGGGGCCAGTTAGAGAATATCTTGACAACACATTTCCTGAAAAATGCATTGGTCGAAATGGTGCAATTCTGTGGCCACCCTGTTCTCCGGATATTAAAAAGGTCGAGTTTATGTCACAGCAACGATTAATTTAGATGATTTAAACTATTTAAAGGATAAAATAAGACCGTATGTCGGACCGTAACACCCGCAATGAATACAGCATCACTAACAAGAAATCTTTTAACAAGGTTTGAGTATTGTGTCAATGTACAATATGTACATGGTCAACAATTTGAACAATTTCTTCAATTACTTGTACTTTTCTATTCCCTATGTTACGTTTTTTAATAAAATTATACAGATGTTCATTTAATTGCCCCTATTATCATTACTGCACAATACAGTGATGACAAGTGTGGTATCGTTAAATTCGTTTTTGAATGATATATCCAAAATTGTCATATTATACCAGTTGTACCATTTAAAAAAAATATGTTGAGGTCACGTGACCCGAAATGACAGGAAAAACAGAAGTCATTTTATAATAAATATAAGCATCAGTTTCGACTGTTTATATCTGCCAAATTTCATACATGTCATATGAACAGTTTTCGAGAACTTGGACTGTCAAAACGTCGTGGGACACCCTGTATATCCCAGACTTCATTTCTGGTTTATTATGTCAAAGCCAACTAGGTACTGTTTTTAGCAACCAAATAATGATATTGAAAGCCAAAAATACAAAAAATTGATAGTGATTCAAACAATAGCACATTTTTTTTGAAAATATCGAATCATGTTACAGCGTAGCAAAGTTTTTAAAAATAATATCTTGAAGTTTGATGGAGATATCTCCAGTGCTAAAGCCGTACGATGTGATGTAAACAAATGTTATTTTAGGTAAAGTGCCTTTTCAGCCACCCTGTATTTCTCTGAACTACAAGCAGCAACGAAAATTATGTTTCCGTAAATTTATCGATGTCGTAGGCGTAAGAACATCTGCAACATAAATTTGTGAAATGAAACTTGTATGCATATATACAGAACTTTCAATTATTTTAATAAAAGCCTTGTTTTTGAACAAATATATCTATTATGTGGGTGAATAACTTGAAATTTTTTAAAAAATAAATCAAGGCTTTGAAAGAAAATAATAATTTTACCTTTACCTCGCTGTGCCAAGGTTGATAAGATATTATGACATTATGCGTTATTAATATTTACTCAAAAACAAAGTGGTTTATAGTTATTTAACCAACAAGTGTATTGATGATGGCTATTAACAATCGAGATAATAATGTTCGATGGCCATGGCCTCCATGCCCCCCCCTCAGATCCGCCAGTGCTACGGTTTCCCTTTTTAAATATGCGATGCTGTGATAAGTAGATGTTGCCAGGACTCCCCCACGATCCCCCATTATCTATAATAATGAATATTCTGCTAAATATTTCAAGCGTCTACCTGATGTCCTTATCAATATCGAGCAGAATAATTATTTAAAAATAAAATTAACAATTAAAAATTAACTTCTTCGTGGGAGATTGTACCCTGGTCTATCGCTTGAGAGTCCGGTATGTTTACCACTCGACCACCGAGGAATATGCTAATTGTTTATCTATAACGTCAGATGTATTACATAATTTTATCTAATTTTGACATATAAAGTGACATTTTTCAAAACTGACTTCCGTTAGCAACCGTCACATTGTTCGTAACTAGTTACATCATGAAAAATATTATGTAACTGGTGATGAAAAATTAATGTCATCACCAGTTAATAAAAACAAGAGAGAAAAGAAGAAAGTTTAATGTCATATTATAGAAAAATAACAACAACTAGAACTGAAGAGAACTACTAACAATAAAATTTAAATAGCTATTTTCGATTTTAATTCAATATTAATGGTAGAATAATAAAGAAAAGTCTGGAATGAATGTATAAAATAAAAGTATTGTCTTCTGTAATATTGGTTGCATAACTTGTAGGAATCAAAAAGTGTTGTTTTCATATCAGACAAACTAATTGAAAATTGTTAAAAAACACAAAAAATTAACTAAATTTTCTTATTGTAAAAATTAGATAAAATCTTGTATGAAACGTATGAAATGCTATATTGATAGGTAAATTAAATTTTCTTTTTGTGAAAATTAGATAAAATCTTGTATGAAACACGTTATGAAATGCTTTTTTGTGTAACTCGTGTCATTTTACGAGAACTCGTTACATAAAATTTTATTTAAGTTTATTTTTGTAAATGAAAATTCTTGATCCAGTGCTTCTAGGAGAGACTTTTTTTGACAAGTTATTTTGACGTTTCTTTTAAATTGAAAAAAAGATGAGTGAGTACTGAACGCGAATGGTGATTGGTGGATTTCATATACGTTCTAGAATGTATGTGAAATCATATCCGTTCAGTTAACCGATATGGCCTACATTTCCATTCTGTAAACTGTGCAGAAAATGGATAATATACATGTGGGTGTAGAAAAAAGATATTAATGAAGGTAATATTCGTTGAAAATATTTGTATTTAAATTAGTATTGTACCTATATCGAATTAGGTAATTAGGATCTGATATAAATGCATTTAATGTTATTAAAAGTTGAATAATTCAAAGTCACAATATTTTAATGACTTTAATTGAATTTAATGAATTTCGATTATATTATGGAAGCGACATCGAAGATGACGCACCGTAGTTTCTTAGCCTCACTTTGTTTGATATAATCGTTGAGTGATAAATATAATATGTTAATATTGTAGAGATCATAGCTGCACTATACCTGATGAAAAAGATATTAAATTCTTAGATCGTGAAAGGAACTCTACCAATTTTAATGAATAGTCGAAGTATACTGGAATCTCCATAGGCACAAAATTTTACATTGCTTTGCGCTCTTCTTATATTTTTTATCACTCAACCATATAACTTCAATAATTATCTATTCATCTTCGATTTAAATCTGAAACATCTTCAAACAAAAATATATTATGTTATTTTATATACTCAGCATTATAAAAAAGGTAGAACGTGTCGTGGGACACACGATAGGATCTTTAGTTCCTTTTAAGCAAAAATTATGTAATAGATCTGACGTTATAGATAAACGATTTGCATATTCTTTGGTGGTCGAGTAGTAAGCATACCAGACTCTCACGCGGTAGACCCGGGTTCGATTCCCCGTGAGTAAGTTTTTTTATTGTTAATTTTATTTTTAAATAATTATTCTGCTTGATATTAATAACGACAACAGGTAGACGTTTGAAATATTTAGTAGAATATTCATTATTATAGATAATGAGGGAGACCGACTGGCAACATCTACTTATAACAGCATCGTATATTTAAAAAGGGAAACCGTAGTATCATACAAATGGGACATTCAAGAACTGTACGTTTACCACAAAAATTAGTGGAAACATAAGATTGAATTGTTAAATTTTGAATTTGAAGTTATATTACAGTTTATAGAAATTTTTATTTTCTAGATTTATTCTTAAGTGGGTCGTAGAAAAAATATGCTGTACGACTCGTGTGGATTGTCCATATCGCACTTGAACGATTAAGCACTCCGCCTACGGCGTCGTGCTCAAACTTCCATCCATTTTAAAGTTATCGAATTAAAACATTCAAGTTTTCAAAATTTCAACACCCTGTATTTCGAAAAGTAAATGTGCTAGACCCCTTAATCCTCATGTCATTTTGACAACCGATGCTGTAAATAAACAAAAAAGATCAATCGCGCCAAAAAATTATTGAAATAATAGTAAAAATTTATCCGAACAAATTCAAGTAGATCACCAGCACTGTGAATACCAGCTTTGCATAGAATTTTAATATAGCGTCGGTGGTTCAGTGGTAGAACGCTCGACTTCCACGCGGGCGGCCCCGGTTCGATTCCCGGCCGAAGCATATGAATCGCTGCTCCGTAAACGAGAGTGTGACTCAGGAGAGAGCACACGCACGCAAGCAAGGCACATAACGAAGCAACGTAACACAACGTAACGTAACGGTCAGATCTTTTGCGTCGCGACCCCCGGTCGCTCAAACATAACCTGACGTAAAGAACTAAAGTTCCAACAAAAATAATGAAATTAATATTTACAGTAAACATTTAGCAGCTACCTGGTAATCGTAACCTACATATTAAAACAAATGCTTATCGCGTTTCGCATAGACAATGTGGCATCAACAGCGCGTTCTGGTTTAGTCCACGGAAATTCAGTCACCTTCATTTATTTCTTTATAGTGTTTATTATTAAAAAATAAATTATTTAGCAGTCTTTGTTTACAAAGCGTTACGGAGGTAGTGGATTCGAAACAGAAAGTTGGTTTGGGAAGAAGCGATTCAGCAGATTGTATTTCAGTTGAATTTTCACTTTCGGCGAGAAAAAATCTTCTTTTATCAGTTTAGTATTGGTTGTTATTGAGAGTGTTTTTTTATAAAGGATTTTACTTTCATCCATTTCCGTGCATGTAAGTAAATTATTTATTATTTCTAGAAAAATAGACTGTATAGAGATGAAATTTTAGAATAAGAGTTTTTTATATAATAATGTGTCACTACAATAAACTAAATATTCCTATGCATTCGATATATTGAATACGAGATTATAAAGCTTTTTTGTCAAATATTTAAAAAAAGAAGTCTAAACTATAATGTTAACGCATGTCAAATTTAGGATGAACAAATTGATAAGAATAGTTATCTAAAAAAAATTAAGGATGTAAATAAGGTTGTAAATAAAGTTGTTGATTCTTTTGGAAATGTTTTGGTGACAACGAGAAAAAATTTTGCTAATTAAAATTAAAATTCAACAAATCAAAATTATAAATGGAAGTATGGAATCAATAATAAGGAGGATATAAAATAGTATAAATCGGATTAAAATTTCAAATATATATTTATCAGAATAAAAAGAAATGAGACAAATTGGCAAACAAGGAGCTTCGTGCTATGAAGAATTAAAATTGTATAGAGAGGAAGAAGTAAACTTTAATTCAACTAAAATTTAAATTAATCTTAATATTACATAATTCTGGAACAAATTCACAGAAATTAATAATATTTTGGACATTTTTTAATATAGAAGTTGAATTAATAACTATTGTGATGGAAAAATAAAATATTAATAATAGAAATAAAAGAACAATAATAATAATTCTTCATGTCAAAATTTGAATAGATTTTTCAATACATACAGATTGCGAAAAGTCTATTCCAGCCATGCGATTTACACAAGTGCGACAAGGAAAATATGAGAAAAACACTTGAAAGAGAGAGAAGGATAATTGTGTGCAGTCAGCTGTTGCCAAATGTAGCTATCTGTAAAAGTTATTCCCAATTTTTTTCGGCAACAATGTTAAATACCAATAATTGTTAAATCGAAAGATATGTATTAGATTTTATTCATTGCAGATTGTAATTTGTCCATTTATTTTCTTGAACTATATTATTTTATTCTCATCTGTCTGATCTCACTTATTTTTCAAAAGTCAATAATATTACCAATCTCGAATTTCTCCCTATAAACACAGCGTTATTTCGTATTAAAAGTTAAATGAATAAGATAATTATTCCTTGGAAAGTACCAAACATTTTAAACTGACAACGCTGCTTTCATATCAGATTGGTAGCTGGAACTGAAAACACGCCCATCGCTGACTGCGCTTCTCTCTCTTTCAAGTAGTTTTGCTCATATTTTCCTTGTCGTATTATGTAAATCGTATGGCTTCAATAGACTTTTCGCGATCTTTATATCATTTAATGTAACATACTTATTTTATCAAAATAATTCCATAAAATTTGGTCAATTTCATTGAAAAGAATATTATTTTTAAACCTCGACCTGAAAACATGAGTTAGTATAGTTCTTTTCACGATCTAAAAAACGGACCTGACCTGAGATGGGATGACATGTTGACATGCAATAATAAATGGCGAATAATAAATTATTCCCTGAAGACTATGATTTTTTTGGGTCATTCTTATTATTTCATCAGGTATAGTGCGGCTCTGCAAGGTTGGTAAATCCGAAAACTTTTGTGGTTTTATTGCATATTGCATCTCAAGCAAAGTCAAGTCAGTTTCTTAGATCATGAAAAGAACTGTAGCAAGTGCAGGGGTACATGAAAGAAGAGGCACATAAAATACTAAAACCTATAGTAATAATAATAATAAATAGTACATATCAATAAAATGACGGTAATTGATTTTTGGTTTTAATTTACAAATAGTAACCTAACACAATATACTATTTTCTAAGAATTGCAGAAAATGATATAAATAGAAATGTATAGTTTTTCGTATGCTCGTAGAAAAGTCTTCGTATACGCACGCTATTAATAGACTTTAGAATTTTGTGATCCCAAACTAGTAAAAATTGTCAAATAATGACATAATTTGAATAAAAAATTAATTATTCTTTATAACGAAAGCTGGAGCACTATCGAAACAATAAATTAAAAAGATTATGGTTGAATTTTCCAAAAATAATAAAAAGAATAAACAATTTATCACAAGGAACATACAAAAAATAGATTATTTAAAAATAAGCTGTATACACAAAAATAACCAATCGCCTATTTTAGAATTATTTTAATAGCGACGTTTTCAGGCATGACCATTGATGATTAATGATGAAATATCAATTTGTCAAACCCACATAATTACTACACTAATAAAAAAAAGTAAAGTATCATTTAAACCAACAATCCATGTCAATTCATTGCTTCAAAAAGATTTTTAGCTTAAATTATAAAAACAACAAAAAACGTTAGTAGGTTGAGGTTACCAAATAAAATTGAATTGAGAATAATTTGGAAACCTTTTAAAAAAAGTGGCAAATTTACAATTCAAATTAACTCAGGTTTTAAAACAATTTAGTTTTTCTTTCAAGTCACGACTTGAATATTCATGTTAGTAAAGTTATATCTTCTATACCTACATATAAAATTCATCCCTGAATGACTGACTGACAGGGTCAATGCATAGCCTAAACCACTGATCATACAGACCTGATTGGAGAGTGTGTTCTTTGTACTACGTAGACATCCGATAAAAACGTATTTTCCGAAATTCACCAGAGGAAATTCCAGAGGGGGTGAAAAACGGAGGAAAAGTTTATATCGGACAACGTGATTCCTTGTACCCTACCTACTTCAAATTTTGCATAAACATTCTTTGACATAATTTATGGAAGACGTTTCCCGTATTTTATTGAAACTCATCTATAATGCGTATTCACCAAAATTTATGATTTAGTGACAGGTCCGACTTCGTGGCTTCGTAACAGTATGTTTGCTAGTTTATATTTTTACCTACGCTCAGATTAATTCGAAATTTTTCACACACGTCAAGGACCGATCACTATACCTACAATATAGTAGTAAAGTATAGGGTGGTCCATTAAAAAAAAACTTCTGGCATCGATTTGAAAAAAAATATAAAAGATACTTTATAGTAAATCGAACTAAAAAGTGAAAAATAATTCTTAATAATAAAATGATTAACGATAAAATGTATGTCATTATGACCAATATGGTCAATTATTATAATTTCTTACTAGTTATTTTCCGAAATCCAGAGTTAGTGTATAAATGTAGAAGGTACTAGGCACCCCTAGCTGCATTGCAGATGGAGACGATAGAATAATAGAGTATGATATCTTTGGTTACGTTGGATGAGATTTTTTAATTTTTATGTCGGAATTTGCGAGTTTTACTGTGTAATGTAGAGGCACTCTTGTATAAGGAGAAAAGAAAAAAAATCGTTTCGAAACCACGATGCAAGTGAAACTTTTTTTCGGATCTAGGCAATTAACTGAACATTTTCTTGAAATTATTCTATTTAGGGTATTAAAAGTGGGTTTTTAATCTTAACTTGATAATTGGAAAAGGGGAATGATAATGGGAAATCAATAGTAGCAAGAGAGGAATCTGCTCCATTTACTGAATACTTGAAAGATCTATTTAATCTTCAAATGAAAAATTATAGAAATATACCAACCACGAGATATGATATTACGATCAATGCAGTTTTTTCTAGATTCGTTGAAAAAATAAGATGTACAGGCGAAGATGAAGTTATCTATAGAATAATTGAAGTTCAAAATTAATTGCCTATAATCAGAACAAAAGTTTCACTTGCATCGTGGTTTCATAAAACCACACAATGATTTTTTTTAAATGTTACAAAATTACATGTATATAATCAAATATCAATTTGAGTTGTTAATTGATTGAATATTTTACTTAATTTTTTGTTGACTGGTGTATACAAAAGTTGTTGGTTGGAAGTTTCAATGGTATGTTGAAATATTTCATATTAAACATTGCTTACAATTTGAATAAATATAAAACCAACAGCATCAGTAGAAATATTTTAACAGATCAGTGCAGAGGCGTTAAATATTTCCAAGATTTTTAAAGCTGATTATGTCGGAAATATGTCAGTTTATTTTAAATAAAATAAATTTACTAAAAATGAAGATTAGCCCAGTAATATTTTGACGTACAAAAGGTAGGTGAAAATAATTTTTTCTCCTCCCTATATGGTAAACAACGCATTTTGACACTGTTTTGAAGAACGTAAGTAAATTACCAAAAAGGTATCCATTGCCCTTGACGACGGGGGTTGTAAGTCAACTTACCAGCCTTGGATAGTAATAACTTATGCCATATAAAACATGTATCTTATTTATTTATATAAATATTTAATTTGCATAAATGTTTTCTGGTTTTTTCTAAATTGGTATGAAATGTTCTGACTCCATAATTTCTCCATCTCAAACACAGTTTTCCATTCCTCTTGAAGTACTGCAGAATACTTCTGGCTTCGGCATACTGTATACAATTTTATTTGCCTTTTTAATATTGACGCTCTCTGTTACATAACTATCCGCAATAGTTGCAGATTTCAATGCGCCATGTCTCTTGAGAGCTCCCCACTACGCCACTTACCTCCATCACTATCCTTCTCCCTCCTCAGCATTATCTCTACCATGTTTTCCCAATACATCGTCTCCCCTAGTTTCTTCTCCAACTTCTTCAGCACTTCCTCATTCTTACAGCATCTAAACACATGCCCCACATCATCCTCAACTTCACACCTCTCGGACACTCCAGTCACTCTTTTCCAACGTTTGTTCTTGGCCCAGCCATCACATCCAATGAGTAGGACCTTCACAAAAATTACCAAAGTGGCCAACCTGTCGCAAAACACATTGAGTCTTGAATCAAAGATTTTGGTAGGAACTCCTGAGACAATCTGTATGCACAATCTTGTATTTAGAATATTTCAAATATTTTCACATTATCTATCTAAAAAAAACACGTATACGAAAATTAGGATTTTTGACATAGGTATCTACCAAAATATATTATTCAAAAAACTTTGTCATCCCAATTTTTTCAAGACAAAAACCCTTACTGCCTGTGCTGTAAGGCCAATTATGCATAAGCTGTTTATCAACGATTCGATTTTGAATGTCCTAACAATCGAGAGGAATAACGGCTTTCAGAAAAAGAATACCAGAAGATTACAAATATGTAAATTATGTTTACAAAAATTATTGACCATTTTGCGTTATTACAGACCCAATTTTAAATGGAAGCCGTTTTCAACATCACTACGCTTTGACACTTTATAAATAACATTGTTACATTAAAAAATTAGTATCTACGCTTGATTGATCATCTCAATTGCCGTTATATTTTAAAGAACCGTTCCAAATGTCTAATGCTGTATAATAAACCATTTAATTTATTGCTCCGGTAACTTTACGTAAAAATAAAATAAAATATAATCAGATGTCATGCTTATTTCATAATATGTAAATATATTGTTGGTATCAAAATTATATGACGTTGATAACGTTGACTCAAAATATACAGATTATTAGTAGACAGTTTATAGAAAGGTGAAAGTCAATGGACTGCTGATAGTTGAAAGAAGCAAGATGGCAATATGAATTCAACAACCAGAGAATGCTGATTAAGTAGAGAGGGAATCATCAGACAAAACCATCTCCCATGATCTTTTCATCATTACCATACTTGGAAAGATGGTTTCAGCAAGATTGAGCTCCGTCCCATTACCAAACCAATGTATGGGCAGTACCTGGACCAAATTTTTCCAAATCCTGCTTCTTATCATGAATATGTAGTGTTGATAAATGTTTGGTACAAAGTAGATGTTTTGCGTAATATAATTTATCTGGTTGTTTAAATCTGTATGTTCTTTGTGGCATTACTTATTCTTTTTTCTTATTTTTTGGGAATCAAAACACAACGTTATGCTTTTATATATTTTTTTATTACGACGTTTCGGTAGCGTTCCGGCTACCGTTGCCAAGATGAATTAGTTTTTAAACAATTTTTGGTCCCTATCTGACACAACGAAAAAATTTGACAACTAGACAATCTAATTTCAAAATTTCGAATGGTTTGACCAATATAGACAGCATTATATTCTGGAGATTTAAGTTTAAACATCCCAGACTTTTTAAAAAGGGATGTTTTGTTTTTATATTTAACAATTTTCGGCTTACATTTCCTTCTGTTTTGAAAGAAATTGTTGTATTTGTTGCTGAAAATCATATCTTTTAAATATTTCCAGCATGTGATGGTTTTGTAATTTTCTATTTCTTTTTTTCTTTTAGTTGTAATGCTTCATCTTCCTCTTTTTTATGAATTAATTAATTTATCTACTACATACATGCAATGGATAACCGTTGGATGAGGCTATTTGTTTAATTATATAAATTATTCTATCAAAATTATATTTGTTCGTAAAAACTGAAAATGAAATATCGGATTTTCCAACGGTACTTACTTTAAAATCATGTATCGTATATTTGGTATTTTATTGAACTATACCTCGATTAGAGCACGAATTCAACATATTTGTAACTGAATAAATCTACAAAAAAGGGAAAAGATTAACTTTAATGAAATTCGAACCCACACAACTACTAACTTGTGTTAGCAGGCCTACAGAATATACAGCTCTCTCTCTACGTCATATCTCATATCCATATTCTCTTTGATGTATTGATATGTGCCTGGGCTTCCTTAAAATTCTCTCACTTATCGATGATCCGCCTCCCAATAAGTTTCGCTTCAAAAACTACATTTCAACATATAAAGTAACTATTGTGAATACAACAAAATATTTCCATTTTCTATGTAAATTTAGTCTGTACTTCGTGGAAATGTGTTCGTTCCAGTACTGGGAATATTATCAATAAATTGCCATGCTATTTCCAAATCGAAATAATTACTTTTGTAGGTACGTTTTTATCAGACTAACAATTTATTAAAATTGGAAGTGACGTTGAAGATAATAATAATTGATAGTTCATTATTTCCGAGTATTAATAAACTAGCAAGGAACTCATATTATGCTATATAGCTGGAAAAGCATAAATTATAGATTATATTATATTCTCGGATATTATTATAAAAAAGCGTTTTAGACATCACAGGGCCATAGCTTATATATTCTTGTTATATGTTTCATTCGATTAATTTTTTAACACCCATACATCCATTAATTACTAGGTAGTCTGTTACGGTTCATCCTAAAAGAACAATAAAATTAAGTAAGAACTGTAGCTTGGATGCATAAAGAATTCATTTGGCACCTTGATAATGTTTATAGTTATAATAATCTTAGAAATACAATGTAAATGTTCTTAATCAAAAGTGGGAGGAACAAATCCTCATTAACTGACATCAATAATTAGTTCATAGGTTAACCTTGGTCTTTTTCAACGTAGGTACTCCTGTGTCTTGATTATTGGGTTCATTAGTTAGCCATTTGACCTTAACCCCGACTTAATAGGTGAAAGACCTCTTATAACCTTTCAAGGCCAATGACATAGGTCACTGGTTTAAAACCACCATTTTGTATTGTGCTTTTTCGAAGTCTAGAAGGTTGTTCAAACTACGTTGGATACGGTTTTGTGATTTGGAAAAAAATAAGCAATCAGGGATCCTCATATACAAAGTGTTGTACAGGGAGCATGTACGCATGGATTTAGTTCTGATTTCACAAAAATACACCACTGGAAGGTCACCCACCATCTAGGATAAGTAATCTACCCAATATGGTTTGAGACTCAATCACCAGTACTCGTTATTTATATTTTATTTTCAGACCTTCTTTCTTTGTTCCTTTTTTTTTGTTTTCTTCTTGTTGTCCGTTTTGGAATCTTCTTGATTTGGTTCTTCATTTGTGTTACCTTTTTCTTCAAGAATAAGTACTTATCCTCTATGCTATGGTCTGGTAACTCCAGCTGCTACCTACTACCTTCCAGCTGACGACTACAACTACAGAGCGGAGTACCATCTGTGGGTAACCCCACCAGGACTTCAAGACATTTGTAAACACAAGTAAGACCTTTCCAGTTTATACATTGATTGATGTGAATAGTCTAAACATCATCCATTCTGTACCGGCTAATTAGTGACAATAAAACTTATTAGCACTTCACACATTCAGGCTGTATTTTGTAAATTTTTCCATTAACTGAATCAAGTGCATCAAGGTGTAGTTATAGTATATCTTGTAGAGTTCGTCCTATACTGACTAAAAACATCAATAATTCATTATCTAGAACAGATGTTCATCTTAAATTAAAATAGTTATAAGTTAGATGTCTCAAGGTAAATATCACCTTGCAAACAAAGTATCCATAAGCTAATTGTAATAGAATACTTACGTGGAAACAAATGTAATCCCAGAAGTATACTTTTGCGGAATCTTTCCAGATATAACTTTAAGTTTTCCATTTTAATATAGTTAATATTCATTTCACTTATCAATCTTACAAGGCAAGCCAAAAGCTGTCAATAGTGTCAATCTATTATCAGTATGTCAGGAGATGTCTCCTAGTGACCTGACCACCTTCCTGAGAAGGACAGGATGGACAATGACCTAGGAGGACAACTCCTCGGGAGGATGTACAATGGGTCACATGTGGCCTAAGTGCTGTGAGCCTACACACTCACCCTCCCCACTCTACAGATACAGATATCAGTATGTTCACACAGAACCATTTCTTCTTCTTCTCCAATTTTGTTGGGCTCGGTATTACCATGCACCCAGTGTCGTGATGAGGGCACCACTTCTTCTTTGTTGGATAACACGAATATTTGTTAATTTAATGTATTCCACTGGAAACACAGAAACATTTGTTTTATACATAGAAAATAGATCATCCATCCTATCGAGTAGTTCAATTGCACCTTACTCCAAACTTCATTAAAGATCACAGAGTGTCCCCTCGCTCAAGGTAAGGTACTTTAAAATTTCCTTAATACGGTTTCACCCAGCCACTCTCCGCATCTAGAAGTCCGGAATATAGCCACATTGGAATAAATTGAGTACATAGGTTAGGGTTAGACCCTTCTTTACATTTGGCTACCTTCTATTCTGTTGCCGATCAGGGGAATAGTCCCCTTTTTTCTTACCTCTTCCAACTCGAAGAAGAATTTTCTTCACACACCTTTTGTCATCCATCCTACCCACTTGTCATAACCATCAAAGTCGTTGTGCTTGAATTTTACTTGTAATGCATGGATTTCTTTATTTGTTCTTTTTCTCTCTACCCCCAACCTTAATTCCTTCTAATATTTTTTTAGAATATTTCGTTTGCACCTCTCCAGTTTACTTTTATTCTTTTTATTTCATATCCAAGTAATATATACTAGTATTTATAATTTCAAAGTGCACCAATAAAAAAAATAGCGTAAAGTATTCGTAGATAACACTTGCGCTATTTCGAGCACTCCGGCTTGAAAATTCGCGCGGGTTTTAAAGACATTAATATCCACTAATACTTTAATATACTATTTTTCGCTGTTATAATGACAAAATCACGCGGCTTATAAGATTTTTTTTACATGAATTAAATGGTCCTTGTTATAATCTTCATTTTATTATTTTTTCTATGGTTCCCAAGGCTCTGCTGTCCTTAGATATCGCAAGCTATATTTTGGGTTCCTTTAATAAGGGGAAACGTAATTTTGACCTATGAGCATGCGCACTTTTATCCATATGTTAACATTTAGCGTGTCAGTATTTAGGACGAAATAAATGCACCTTATTATTTAGGTGCCGCTTAAACTGCGCATGTATCGGGCGGAGTCGAGCTGTCTAGCTGCGTATATGCATAAAACTTTTAACCTTTTAACCCTATTCGATAAGCCTTTTTCTTATTTTCTGATATTGTTATAGACAGTTACACTTTGATATGTGTAAGTGGGTGGGAATGCAATGTTTATATACTGTATACCTTCAATCATTTTCCTTGCCATTCTCCATAAATCTCAATAATTTTTCTTCTGTTCCTCTGATGTTTCTCTGATTTTTAGCACTAGTTAGTGTTTTTGAATCTTTTTCACAATTCAAATCACAAGCCTTGAGTGACTTTTAGAATCTCGTATTTAGGTGTTCGCTTTTTTGTTGTTTTGGATTGAACACATGAATTAATCATAAAACTTTAAATTGATTATATTTAAAATTAGTATATTATACGACGATCATGTAATAACCATTACATTAGAGTTGCATACACTATTTTTTTTACGAAGAAATTTGATTTAAAAAAAAATATTAAAAAATGTACTACCGGGACTCGAACTCGGAATGTACAGATCGAAAAAAACCTTATGCGGCGCCTACATCTTTTCTAGCTTTTTGTTGCATTTTTAATTTTTTGAAAATATAAAATAATAAAGATATTTTGATATAACCCTGTACATTCTTTAAAGTAGTGTCATAAAACAAGTATCAAACCAGCCGGGTTTGATGTAAGAAAAATATATCAAATAAAATTCTTTCATCTACAACCTGCAACCGATGCCATCCTCATCAACGTCATCTACTTAACACCAAATAACTCCACTGGACCGGACAGAATGCAACAAATTGTGTTTCTAATATTAATATTTATAATAATAATTTATAAAAATAATTATAGTTTTTGGTTGAAGTTTTGTATATGTATGTTAAAATAAAATAACTTTTGAAAAATGGGTTGGTATACTTTTTTGTATACGGTCGTGGAAAAAATAATGTTCCTAACTCATTCGTGAAGTGTCTTTCCCGCCCTTGACCGCTTGCCCGAACTTCGCTTCGCGTCGTTCGAGTCAACTGCAGTCGCGTGCCGGAGAGTATCACTTTCCGCACTTGTTAGGAAAATAACTATTTCCTACTTCGTCACTAAAGACTAAAACCACATCTAAATCACAAGTTTGGCATTCGCAAAACGTCACTTCAAACACTAGTGACGTTTTCTTAAGCGTCACATCATGTATTTTCTGTCATTTATATTTAATATGCCGTGATAATTTTGTAATTCTGTTTAATTTGATTTTTCAATGACACGTTAGTCATTGTCTGTCATATTGTGAATATAATTAAAATAATATAATATAACTATGTTTTTTTTCCCGTGGGCGTAGAGAAAGTTTAGTAAGCACCTGGTGTCAAAAACATATCCAGTCACTCGTGACTAAAGTAACGTTTTTGACACTTTGTACTTAATATACTATTCATCTATTTTTATCGCAATATTTCCTAAAATTTTAATGTGTACAATTAATTTTGTGCGAGCAAAACTGAAATTTATCGTAAAGCGTTTAGCGTAAAGGACTCCAATTACAAATTCTCTAACGTTTGTTGTACCTAACTTTTCCGAACTATAAATACATTTTTGTGTAGATAAATTATTTAGATATGGTTAGATTAGTAATCTTAGATTCCACTTAAATCCCAAAAATAAAGCTCTTAATGAAATATTCAAATGCCCTTCCAAAATAAGTAGCATATGGTTTTTATTTAATAAATATGAATCACTATCTTGATCTAAGTAGTTGAGATATCTGACCTTATTTGCAAACGTTTAACACAAAAGGAAGAATCCAAGTGGAAATGAGATCATTCTTATTCATCATTATCATTTTTCATCATCTTTACGAGTGGAAGGTTACGTGATTATTTAATAAAGAAGAGATGGTAAAGTTATAGACAATTTTGAATTGTGCTGTGTACAGAATTTTTCATTATTAGATTTCGCAAAATGGGCGAATTGCAATAATTATATAAAATAATATATAATGTATAAAATAATATAGTGTTGGGGTTATTGTCGTAGGTTTATTTTATTAAAATTAGTATCTTACCAATGTGTTTAGTGAAATCACCTTTGTGTTTGGTGGAGGGGGAAACTATTATTATTTGAATATAAAACTACGTAACGTGCAATTTTGGCGTTCACTATTGAAGAGTGAAAATATGCTCTGTTATTTACTCATCACCCATACACACAGTAAATAATACTATAATAAATATAATAGGTACCCTTCATCTAGTTACTACATCAGATATATTGAAAATAAAAGTTGAACATGTTAATTTCATTTCCATCTAATTTTAAGTCTAAAATATCTAAACAATTATTAAGAGTATAGTCATCCTGAGCTGCAAAGTCTTACTCATACAATATATAATTTATATCACTATACTTTATCTAGTTTTCTACATTAATATAATGAAAAATGAAGTTACACATATTTTATGGATTATTTATTCACATTATAATAGAGAATAAGCCATGTGAAGTTTGCCAACTGTCTTGCGCAGAAATCAGAATCTGTCTTGTTTATCTATGTCGCCTCGTAACGACAGTTCCATGCCATTGGCATTACAAACGATATTTCATGCCGACAGCCATTTTATTATTGACAACGATACCAAGTATTTTCATATACGAAAATATTTCAAAAGGCTTCAAAGAATTCCCAAATATGTTTTATTTAAACTATACATATGATAAATACATTTTTATCTAAATTCGCTAACAAATGTGACACTTTAAGTCACTCCTTGACGTTAGGTAACGTCACATTTTTCATAACCTTCATATATCAGTTATGAAAAGTAGTTATGTAAAAACTTAACGTAACTGTTTCAGTTTCAACATAGAGATACCACATGAGTTTCAAAGGTTGATTCATTAATTATGTACTGTCAAAAGTGACAATTATTTCATTATTTAAACTGACAATTACCCCATTATTTTAATTCAATAGTATTTTAAGATTTATAAACATTGAGAACAACAATTATTCAGGACACAGTTATTTAAAGTCAATTTTTGTGGGTGAATACTTCATAGTAACAATACTTCTAACACCATTTGTATCCACTTTAATATTATCATTTTAATGGAAGATTTTATTAAATATGAAAGCGCGGATTAGATAAAGCGTTGTACGTAAACACGTTATGAAGAGAGCGACATTGTTCAACTCGCGTAATTTGCAGAACTCGCTAGCACTCGTTTTGGCAAATATCACGCTTGTTGAACAATATTGCTCTTTTCATAACTAGTTACGTAAATAACTATTATCTAATATTATAATTTTGTGCTAACTTACAAAATCTCCAAACGTTACGCTACTGATTCGAATGTCAATTTTACAATATGGCGCTGGTTTTGACAACAATTTCGAGCATACGATTACAACTCCAACTGGGCTCTTGTTACGTGAAACGGAGTCTACCCCTAGACTTGTGGGTCAGCTCAACAGGAGCGGGTAAACATACAACACGGCTCCACCCATCACGTCAAATTTAGTAGTTGAGGTGCGCATGCGTCCAAGCAGCCATAAATCTTCTATTCGATGTGGCTGAATGTGAGCCGATTAGCGCAGTTGGTAGTGTATTGAGCTTACAACTCGGAGGTCGTAGGTTCGAAACCCGGTTAGATGCCGGGTTTTTTTATTTTTTTTTTTGTTTTTTATTTTTTTTTTCTGATATTTCTATACATAGTTGAACTTTGATTAACCGGGTTTGGGCCTGGGTTTTCTTGTTTTTTTTTAGTTTTATATTTCTGATATTTACATATTTATTTCAATATTGGGTTAGGTGCTGGGTTTTTTTGTTTTTTTTTTGTTTTTTTTTAGTTTTTTATTTCTTATTTTTTGATATTTCTATACATAGTTACACTTTGATCAACCGGGTTTGGGCCTGGGTTTTCTTGTTTTTTTTTTTAGTTTTATATTTCTGATATTTACATTATTCCAATATTTTTATGTTACTACTAAATTTGGCAAAGTTTTGAGTCATGCGCAGTTGAAGGAGCCGTGTTGTATGTTTACCCGCTCCTAGCTCAACAAGCTCGGCGCCATATTGGATTATATATGACGACAGATCGCTGAATTGCCTAATATGTGGAATAATATTTTGTTGTGTCACTGGCCTCGCCTTCGACAATTTATCACAGCCCGAAAAAATTCATTTGTAAGCATATTAGACTATGGAAAGTTTTCTAATTTGCTCAGATATATGTTTTTTCTTATTTTCACTTGGTTAATTCAAACATCTTCAAAGTAATTTAATGTAGCATTGTATGTATTTTCAAAAAAGTTGTTCAAATAACTGCAGCCGTAGGTTGCTCAAATACCTGAATTAGAAAGATATAATTGGCATTGAATTAATTTCATTACGATAATTTCCAAAGTCCATAAAATGACATAAAAGTTATTACCTCACCTACTCACCTCTACCATATATTTTCAGAAAGATGATTTAGGAACATACGTATAGTCACCGTATACCTTCTGTCTTTTTACTGGAAAAATACGATCCATCTCGAAACATTTCTTTTCTCATTTGTCAAGTCGATTTTATTTTATTTTTTTAATAAACGTTCAGAGATCCCAGACGCTTAAATCCATCAGACGATGTGACTATTTGTTAAACACTTTTTTGTGACCGATACTTACATCATAAATAACCTGTTAAGTAGGTATGAGCAATAAAATTATAGCAAAAGTATCATCTCAATACCTATAAAGAAAATTATTAAAAAATAAACGCCACAACAGAAATATAACTTTTCCTACGACCACATAGGAAAGTGACATATATCGCACTGACTAGTTCTATGGAAAGTGACCTTTATTCATACGCGTACGGAAAAAAATCTTATCCGTACGTGTGCGGATAAAAAAGCTGTCAAATTGAATGTTGAAATGCTAGTCTTTTTACTCCGCAAATTAATATGTATATGTGAAATGCTTATTTCCTAAGTTGATTTGTCCATATAATAATATAATATAATCTATTTATTTCATTTAAAATTAAAAAAAAAAATACCGAACCCGGACTCGAACCACCCTACTGCTTGTCAAAAATCGAGCCCACGGATGCCTAGACCGCTCGGCCACTGTTGTAGCTTATGGTTCTTGTCCAAGATACTAATAAGCGCTAAGGAAATATACACAACAGTTTATTTATTCTCCAAAATAAAATGTGTTTATATCGACATTTATTGGACTTTCATGTTATTAAAACAATAAATATCCGTTTTCAATTATTTGAACAATGAATCCTTAAAATAGCTAGTTAATACTTTCAATCTCCTACAGGTAGGCAACAAGTTAAATATTAATTCTAACTTTTTTATAAAGGTACTTTTTTCCATTGCATAAAAATCACAATTTTCTGGGCCAATTTCAAAGGTAAGTAATCAAAACCATATAAAGTATTTATAAATACACATATGTAAAACCTCTCACATCTACATAAAAAAGCAAGATTATACATGCCTAATTTGGTAAAAGTATATCGCGTGGTCGTAGGAAAAATAGTGTACATAACTTGTGCAAAAGTGATTTTTCACACTCGTGGGATTGTCTCACTCGGCTGCGCTCGTGAGACAATACTTCCCACTCGTGTGAAAAATGTCACTTTCCGCACACGTTACGTAATATACTATATCGACTGATTTTACAAATAAAATTTGTATCGTCGATCAAATTAATATTTATACCTATACGACTTTATAGTAAAATTTGTGCATTTTATCAAAATTTTTGGTACTAATTTGAATGAGGTGTTAAACTTAACAAAAATATATTTTCTCAATGTTGATAGTTAGTGATGGACAAAATCAATTCTTTTTAATGTATTTATTCTCACAAGGTTTTTATGTCGATTTGAAAACTCACCTTTTGGATGATTTAAATGGTTCTCGCTTTATGATGTGATGTACATTCCCTAAAAGAGAAGCTACATAAGAGTTGACATGGACCACAATTCTGTCGTCTTCTTTTTAAAAATCGTGATGAAGTATAGAGAGCCTGCGTGACCTTGCTAATTAGACACAGCGTCCATGGTGGTGAAAAGTAGCATTTACGTTGTGAGATAAATTAAATATTATACTAGTTACTATACGAAATATATACAAGATCACGTCACAGAAGTTTATTGTTCATAATAATGTTTTCAAGTTAACAATGGATGATTTATTTTCCATTTTTTGCTAACTTGTATTACTTATTGTAAACAAAGTATTGACATTTTTTAAACTTATAAGACGTGATGTTGTTAAGTATGTACCGGGTGGTCCAATAAGCCGATCTCTCGGCTATATATCAGAAACTATTCATCTTATAACTTTAGGAGAAAAAATTCCTTGGTAAAAGTGGCGAAGAGAAATCGCTGGAAATAAATTTCAAGTTTCTAGATTAATCGATAGGGAGCGTAATCTGCGCAGAAAAATTTAAAAACCAAGTTTTTGTAAAATATGCCCAATTATACCCAGTGTGGAATAAGTAAACTAGAAAGAGGCCTAAATTCCGGAGAAATTTGTTTAAGTACTTTTTATTTTATTTTTCCAAATAAACGGTGGGGAAAGTGGGAAAATGTTTTTGGATAAATACCTATAACTTTGGTTTGAATCAACCGATTTTAACGAAATTAGTGTCATTACAAGGGTGTAGATTAATTAATTATAATTAATTACATCTACTATGAAACAAATGCATTTAGTTTCAAGTGTCATAGGTAGAGGGTAATTTCAAACGAAAAAAATTAAAATTTGTTTTTCTTGAAAATGTTTCATGGAAACACCTAATTATTGTAAATTATAATGGAACTGGATTAAATTCGTGACAAAATGGCGCAAACCGCATGTTGATAGCTTTTGTCGAAATCGAGATAATTAGAAACGATATAATTAGAAACTAAATGCATTTGCTTCATAGTAGATGTAATTAATTAATCTACACTCTTTCTAATGACACTAATTTCGTTAAAATCGGTTGATTCAAACCAAAGTTTTCTCCGGAATTTAGGCCTCTCTCTAGTTTACTTATTCCACACTGGGTATAATTGGGCATATTTCACCAAAACTTGGTTTTTAAATTTTTCTACGCAGATTACACCCCCTATCGGTTAACCTAGAAACTTGAAAGTTATTTCCAGCGATTTCTCTTCGCCACTTTTACTAAGGAATTTGTTCTCCTGAAGTTATAACATGAATAGTTTCTGATATATAGCCGAAAGATCGGCTTATTGGACCACACGGTACATTGTAAGGGCTCCACGATGCCAAACATTTTTAAGACAATTATTTGAACATTTTCTTTAGCTTACAGTGAACAGGGAAGTTCAAGAACATTTTGTTACGTTGAATTAAAATTATAAATAATAGAGGGAGTCAGAACTTTTTTATTGGGAATTTCCTCTTCTTTAAGGATCCTTTTTCAAAATTCCTTAAATATTAATAGTTTTTGAGATATTAACAAAAAACTTGATGAAAATGAAAAATAACCTTTTTCACTTGCACTTGCGTTTTTGCCGAGTTTTCTCCGGATACAGGCAGGTAGATTTTTATTGGGGTTGAGCTATCTCCCGTTATTGATAGTGAAACTAATGTTAGAAGACAAAACAAATTCTAAATTATAATAATATTATTTCATTTGCCCCAAGTATTAATTATTAACGTGTAATGTTCCTTGCTCTCACAATTAATTATTAATTCGTTGAATATAAAATTGAAGAAAGCATACATGAATTGAATGGGAGACAACTCGGATATGATCTTTGGCAAAAACAGGTAAAAACGTCCGGTTCGGGAGACAACTCAACTCCGACAAAATTGTCGGTAAAGTTCCGGAAGGTGGGAATTTTTTTTAGTTACTTCCTGTTCTTCAAGGATTCTTTTCAAACCTGCGATATCTCAAATAGAAATATTTAAAATAAAATGACACTTGTCAAACAAATAGTCTAGTAAACGCTTTAAACCATAATATTTTATCAAATTTCCAACAATGTCATTGTAGACGAACCTTCTCGTCGTATATATCGTATAACTTTGATGATCCACTCTGATAAAATAATTGCACATCGTCTCTGGAACAAAAATAAACTAATGCTACTCATTATATAGCCAATTAGTGTTTCTACTCTCTAATTATCAACTGTTTAATTATTTTTTATGATATAAGGATACAGACGTATGTTGTATTTTCTAATAAACAATTTAGTTGATTTATTATTGTTTGTGAAGGTCAGTAAGATTTTTGAAACTTTTAAATTTTAAATACAAAATAGAGTTTTACGACGGAAATGAAAAATAGTTTGTACAAGTTGTAACAATCCTGGTCACACATCGAAGCACAACAGTCCAATCATCAGATATTTGCACTTCTTCCCATGCGGTATTGACTATTTCGAGTTTTGACTCGGATTTTTAAACATCTTTGTTGTAGTTTGTCATACCCTGGAGCCTTACCGTTTTTAATTGTTCTTATAACTTCCATATTTTATACCTTCACCTTTTTCTTCATCTACCAGGTAATCGTTATTATTTCTTTTTCCGTTTGTTGTTGTCCATCTAGTAGGTCTTGGAAGTATTCTTTCCATGTATTGTAAAATAATTTTTTGTTCGTTTTGCTGTCACCCTCCATTTTCTCTCCAAATTCAATCTATGCTTCCTTTTTAGTTCTTCAACTGTGTTTCTGTCCCTTTTGTATAATTCATAATTTTTTATGCATCTGTTACTCAAGTACTTTCTCCATAACTTCTTAAGTTTTATTTGGTTTTTTATTTTTCTGTCCACCAAGCGGTTTGTTTCTTATAACTATTCTTTTTACTAGTTCCACATATTTCTTTGACTGTTTCAAATATTGTATTTTTGAAGTAATTCCACCTTGTCTCCAGTTTGTCTTTTGTTGAGTTTTTGACAGCAATTCAAACTTCAGTGTTACGATATGTTTGCAATTTTGACATTTGTAGTAACAATTGCAGCCACTGAACAAAATCTAAATATCCAAAGTGTAAATGGAATAATTAATCATATAAAGGGGGAAGTTACAGTCTAAAAGTTGGCTGCTGTGTCCAGGGTTGCCAGACAATTTTATCAGAATTTCTTGTGTTGGTTTGTCGTTTTCATTTCATTCGAATTTTTATATTTTTTTATTTACTGGTCATCTTGAAATTTATGTATTTAATTAAAAAAAATTTATCATCTCTGGTCTTATTTTTGAGTTGAATGTAATCTTATGCAATAAACAACTTATCAACATAATTTTATGCCAACTACTGGAAAAAAATTACAACGTGGCAACGATGTAAAACATCTGTCATGTTTGGTTATTGCAAACTTATCGTAAATGAACTATATTAACTTGTTCGATAGTTTTTAGGCCTTTATTGCTCGTATTCAACTCTTGTGTTTTGTTTCTATGTCTCTAGGTTATTTATATGTTCTTTTATTTTCGTTACTAGTAGGCTGCTCCAATTTCTGGTCCTTTTCTTACTTTTGTGTCTATTTTTTGGATTGGATAGATTTTTATTTTCATAGCTGTTCTGGTTGTTTTAAACTCATCTTCATTGTGGTCAAGATAATCCCTACATCTAATATGATGCATGAATTGCGGTCTCCAATAAAATTTAAATCCCTACTTACGAAAATTACTTATTATGATTACATTAGGTAAAATGAAAATGGGAAAATATTTATTATTTAATATATATTAATTATGAAATGAAGAAAAATATACTTCCTAGCTTAGGTTAGTTGACTGGGACCCAGTTGACTATACATTTTTTCTGCAAGGGATTGTAACCCAACCGTCGCACCCAGTTGGTATGTACCCGATGCTTGCGATTAATTGAAGTAAGGGATTACAATCCCTTTTTAATGACTTGCATTATTCCGGTACTGTGACCGCAATTTGTATGCGCCCATTTACAATACATATATAAAATAATATACTAAATGTTTTTTTCTTTTCAGGTAAGTCCGTACAATGGCTTATGTATGGTGAGTTGTTTTTGTACATTTATTTTTAAATTTAACATTAAAATCTCAAATTAAAATTGATGTTTTTCGAAAACTGTGAATACTAGCGAATTCAAACAAGAGCAAATTTTTCCATAAACCGATACAGAATAAATTTTATCAAATTTACTCGTTTCCCCTTTCACGTTGAACGCTTATGACGATAGTAAAAAACGCGTGTTTGTAGTAAACTACTTATCCCTGCAGGGCTATACAAGGTGTAGAATATTTCATATTTTGTTGACTCGGCAGCTGGCCTTAGGATTGGCTGCATGCGACTTGCACCAATCTACCTGAGCCAATTCTCTGGACTGAAGGAGTAGGGATTAAAATGAGAGTGAATTGTGCCAAAATACCTCAGATCGCAGGAACAAGAAAATCGATGGGAATAAAAAAATGTGAAAATATATATCATAGAGTGTTCCATTTTAACAAAGTTAAGTTAGGTTATTCATCCTGCCAAAATGGGTAGCCCTGCATATTATTTGAATATACTTTTAAAGTATGGTCCTATGTGTGTGTGAGAGAGAGAAATGGTCTCGGACGGTGTCCATTAACCACAGGGAGTATAGAAGGTCTAGATATTAATCTGAAGAAAAAGTCTATATTTCCAGTTTAGCATCATTAATAAACCGTATAAGTAGGTCAAAAATAGCCTATATTATGGCTTAACTTTTATCTAAATGAAGTTTTTTCGTATCTCTTATGACAAGTGAGTAATTGGACTTCCTCGCACTAATGCCGCACCCTGTATGCTGCTATGACAACACCATACTCACAACATTTCGGCACATAGGTGATTAGTGATGATGTTACAATATTTAATAAACTAAAAAATCTGCGTTTTTTGTTTAGGAAATTTGTTTTTGAAATATATCTCTCGTCTTAAAATATCGAAATTTTCTAATATTGATATTATTAAAACAATAACGGTACGGTGTATCGAAACTTTAGTATCGCACATCTCTTTATGTCACATTATGTGATGTACTAACTAACATAAATTTATTAATCTTGAGGTTATTGTCAATAATACCAAATGCAGTGTCTACACTCGAATTATTTAATTATTATTTATTTATTATTTTATTTAATAAAGAAATCAAGGGTCGTGGACAAAGTATAGTATTCAACTCGCAATTTATGGGGTGACGCAAGTCACCTGAGTAAATAATGGCTATCATCAATTGCTCGTTTCTCGTTTAATAATATACTATCATAGCTGATTGCAAGACTAGAAATTATAATATGGAAGGCGAATCAGACATTGAAATTAATGTTATTATAATACCTCGCCATATATAAGAGAAGTATAAGAAATATTATCCTCGATATTATCCTTAACTTTATTGCCAGAATAGTTGAAAAAATTATAGGTATATGAAAGTCTATAATCCCTTTCTTAATTAGAGAAAATCGAAATACTAATCGTGATACTTTCCCGCACGCGACTGCAGTTGACCCGGGCAAGCGGTCAAGGGCGGGAAATACACTACGCATGAGTTAGGAACATTATTTTTCTACGACCGTATATACAAAAAAGTATACTACTCCATTTTTCAAAAGTTATTTTATTTCAACATACATATACAAAACTTTAACCAAAACTATTAATTATTATAAACATTAATATTAAAAACACAATTTCTTGCATTCTGTAAATTACTTTAAATTGACGGTCCAGTAGAGTTATTTGATGGAAGTAGATGACGTTGATGAGGATGGCATCGGTTGCAGGTCACATAAAGATATCTTCTGTAAGTTCCTTGTGGCATTATTTATTATTTTTTCTCTTATTTTTTTGGAAATGAAACCACAATAATGTTTTTTATTTTTTTATTTCGACGTTTCGGTAGCGTTCCATCTACCTACCTTTGTCAAGATTAAATAATGATAAAATAATTTTTGGTCCCTATCTGACGCAACGAAAAAAATATGACAACTAGACAATTAATAATATTTTGAAGCTTAAGACTACAAAACTTTGTTGTCAAATTTTATTAAGGTCCATTCATAGTAGATCACATCTCTGGTAAAATGTGAAATAAATATTTTATTTTATGACATTCCAAAGATATGATAGTCTACTAGAAATGGAATCCAGTGAAGTGCACGTTTCAGGAACGGTTTTTATTAGGATAGCGCTTTTTTTCGCTTATTTTGGAAATGTTGTTAATCAAACGCGTTGTTACTTTTTTGTGTATGATTATTTGGTTACCAATGTTAGAAAGAGAAATTTCCAATAATCAATTACCTGCGTTATCAGGATAGCATCATAAGTTTTTATCCAGGTTTTCTTATGATTTATCATTGGAATAGTTGTTAATCGATACACACCTCAATACACAAAATCACCAATCTGAGTCATACATATTTTGAAAACAAAAATAATCATATACAAAAAAGTAACAACAAACGCGTTTTATTAACAACATTTCCAAAATAAGCGAACGAAAAAAAGCGCTATCCCAATAAAAACCGTTCCTGGAACGTGCACTTCTCTGGATTCCATTTCTAGTAGACTATCATATCTTTGGAATTTCATAAAATAAAATATTTATTTCACATTTTACCAGAGATGTGATCTACTATGAATGGACCTTGATAAAATTTGACAACAAAGTTTTGTAGTCTTAAACTTCAAAATATTATTGACTGTCTAGTTGTCATATTTTTTTCGTTGTGTCAGATAGGAACCAAAAATTATTTTATCATTATTTAATCTTGACAAAGGTAGCTGGAACGCTACCGAAACGTCGAAATAAAAAAGTAAAAAACATTATTGTGGTTTCATTCCCAAAAAATAAGAGAAAAAATCACTTAAAGATGACGATGAAGGTGACGGCAACGGTTTTAAGTCATTTGTAGATAAAAGAATTTCATCTGATATATTTTTCTGATATCAAACCCGTGAGGTTTGATAGTTGTTTTGTGATACTACTTTAAAGAATATACAGGGTTATATCAAAATATCTTCATTATTTTATATTTTCAAAAAATTAAAAATGCAACAAAAGGCTAGAAAATAAGTAGATTTTATTTGATGGACTATTTCCTAAATATTTATTTACCTGTTGTAACAATAGTTACAACTTCCGAAGTGAAAAAACTATCCAATAAGGTCAAAATTTGCATAATTTTACTTTCCCGCACTAGTGCGGGAAAGTGACACTTTCTAGTGGGTTAAAACGCACGGTCGTAGAAAAAAAATTAATCCATTTATAAACAAGTTACCGATAGTGGTGGACAAAATATAGTATTTTACTCGCATGTAATGGTTAATATTCACTTAGGTGTTTGTGTCGCCTTCGTGAATAATAACCGTCATTATATGCTTGTTGGATAATATACTATTAAAATGAATATATTCATTAAATATTATTATGGAATAAAGGAGTTTCAAATAAAAAAAATGGACATTTTTGTTAAAATTAAATTTTCTATTATGTTAACAATAATATTCACATGAAAAATTATTTATATTTATTTGATAGGAAACCAACTCGACATTAGAATATAATTTTCCTATCTTTGAAGAGCTGAGATAAACCGATTGTTGAAATCAGTTTGTTGGTTAGCTGCTCCTAGCAATTGTTACAGAGCCAATAATATTGCAGTGTTGGCAAAAAGACAAATTATGTCTAATGCAACGGTGGAGCATAATGTCAGTCCACTCCTGCTCCGTGAACAGATGTGGGGGTGAATTTTACCCTTGCCGTATATCCGTACGTCGCGCGTTCTTTTCAATAAAATTGGTAACCACGCAAATGTTAACAGCGCAAACGCCGAAATAGCTGCGTCTCGACGCCGGTTTCTACACATCGATTTAGTTTTTACAAGAACGTTATAAACTGTTGCTCGATTTTATTCTGTTATTAAAACTCGTATTCGCCAAACCTGAAACCTAACAACAAAAAATAGTGTGAGTGATATAATCGTCGAAAAGTTTTGTTTATATTTGTGTAATTTTAAGTGATTTAAAAGTCTGCAAAAGGTGAGTCGTTTTGATTTATCGACAAAATATCGTGCCAATAATAAATCTAAGCGCAAAATTGTAGTTAATTACCCTTTTCTTCGAGTAAATTCGCATTAAAATAGCCTAGCTATTTTTGCAATCAGTACGTCAACAAGACTTTTTTTTTGTCAATGGAGTAAGTGCCAAACTCAAAATATATTTGTTGACAAGATGTTTGTGACGATGTAAGTAGCTCGGCTTGGTAAACGTTTTTCAATCAACAAATTTTTGATTTTTATTCAAAAATCGATAACTGACCTATTGACCTTAGAGGGTTCATAATACTGTTCATATATATAGGTATATTTGGTGAATAAGTGTGTCTACGTCAAATTGGGATTTTGCTGAATGGATTTGATATTTTCTGTCATTGCAAAGTGCATCAGTTTTTGTGTTGACATCGGTTCATTCAAATTGTCATAAAATAATCAAGATTAATTTTTACATTCTAGACTTTTGTTTAAAATAATAATAATTGTAGTTGTGGATAAAAAAGATAACTCGGTTCTTCTAGTGGAAGTTGCTGTAGGTACCCAATAATAACAATATTCTAAACTTATCTACAGCAAAGAAAATGTCATTTTAGTAAAGCGTGTTATCAATAGAAGTCAAACTATTACCTTTGACATATATCACTATTCTAGACAAATATAACGAAAAAATTGCAAAATACACCGATCTTGCAACTGAGGTATATAGGACAGATGTGACATGCAGAGAAAGTAGAGGAGGTGATAATCCACGGGACTATACCTTGTTTTAAAACTAGGAGGAGCATTTTAAGAAACCACACTTACACCACTAGAAGCTACTAGATTAAGAGGGTGTTACGAAAGGGTAGTCTTCAAGCCTTTCGAACTAATTGACAATTATGTGACATATGTATTATATTGCTCGCAGGTGTCGTGTCCAATGAGGGATCAATGCAAGTCTACAGTTTGAATCATCATTGGTCACAGGCCATGGCGAAAAATGTAACCAAATTATCGAAGCCCGTGCTTTCGACAACCACATCTGTTTCCTTGACAACCGGTTTCACAGCTACAAGAAATAATTTTTAATAATTCGTCAGGTATGACATAATCTTCAGTGAAACGCACCGACGTGGCATGAGAATTTTTGAATTATCGACAAAAACTTCTTTCCAGCCCCACATTGTTGGTGTGTTGTTTCGTTTCCAAGCCACGTTTGAAGCTAGTAGAAAACTCTATAAGAGTGTTGTGTAGCCGCACCAACAGTGGGTGGTAGTTTATCCAGTTTGAATGTTGACTTTGCAGTTGATTTCATATACAGTTGAAATCTTAATACATTCAGAGATAATTTTGGTTTGCCTTTGTATATTGATGTTATTAACTTGCAACCATTCTGAGCAATAATTGTTGGATCTGCGTCAGTCAATCATTATTCGACTTGTTCATAGTACATAATAGTACATAATACATTTAAAAATAGAAATATCTAATCAAATAATAAAACAAAGAATCTTTTGTATTTTTTCCATACAATTGAATAGTGCAATTGGTTTTTGAGAGTTATTTAAAAATTCAAAGGAATTATTGACATTCAGTGAAAAAAGATGGTTGCAGAATTCATTTGTTGATTTTCCCAATTTTTAAGCATGTTTTTAAATGGAGTCTGTATAATTTTTATTATTTCACAAGAAAGTATAACTCAAGATGAAATAATGGCAACATGAATGAAGTCTCTACGACAATTTTCCAAAGGAGAATTTTAATTTGAAAAATATTTTTTTGTGCCGTGAAACGTGATTGTAAATATCAGCTGTGAGCGACCATGCCATAAGATATATCCGCCATCTAGCTCGTAATGCAAGTGTAACAATAAGAGTTACAATTCTATCTTTGTTGTAAAGGATTGAGTTGAGCTTCAGGAATAATTTGAAATCATCAACTAATTTTTGAAATTTTTTGAATTCGTGTCACGGTTTCTCCAAAGGTGCGATGTATTTGGAGAATTAGAATGAAATAGCATGTAGTCTTATTATTATTTAGTCTGAGATTATGACATTATGACTATGAGAAAAATGTATGACGTTTAAAAACTAGGTATAATATTAAAGAAGTCAATTTTACGGCTACTTTTAAATATTAATATGTATATTAGGTTGCCTACACAAAATCGCTTATTAATAGGTCAAAAATGCACAGTCGAAAAAAAATATATTACTATTAAATACTTAAGAAATATATAAAAAGCCAGACAATTTATGGTATATTGGACGTTAAAAACTGTTGATAAGAAAAGTGGAATGTACGGTATCTATTTGGTGCATCACGTTAAAAATATTCAGAATTGGATACTCAACTTTATCTATTTTGAAAGTAGTACAAATATTTTTTAAATGGATATTCGATTATCTGACTTGCACTTCTAACAGATAAATTGTCAAACTCAGGTTACAACAAAATGAGTAATAAATAACGAAAACAAATAATAGGCAAACAAAGTATCGAGGGTACCTACTTTACGAATATACCATAAAAACTTGTTATTAAGTATTATGAAAAATCTAGCTATATAATGCTTGGACAAGTTATCAGATATTATGATAATTTTTAAGCACTTACTATTATTACTAAAGATCATATAAAAATGATATTCAAAATTACAGTAGACAATAAATTAACCTTTAAAGAAATACATTCCAATTTTAACTTTACTTTACTTTACGTGGGATTTTTCACTTGAAATTATAATAAATTGTAAAATGTCTTTGGGCTTTCCGACAATATTTTAGATGCATTGCTGTTTCACAAATTAGTACTTGTTACATATTATATCCATTAATAGTTTGGTAGTTATTAAAAAAAATTCAAGAAGAAAATGTTTTTGTATTTCATTGTAAACTGATCTTGCAGACTTCATAAAAACATCAAATATCTTGAAAACGACAAATTATTTGATATATAATACAATAGAAAATAAAAAAAGCTTCAAATGTGTGGCGTAAAAAATGGAGCGAAAAGGTGACATATTCTTCCAAATGTACACCACTGGATCAATAATTGAAACATGTTTCTCCATTAAAATATGCTCTTTACATTTCTTCTTTGGCTATCGCAAGTTTTTTTAATCTTGCTAGGTCAAGAATATATTGAAATGTAACAAAATTGCACACGGGCTTTTTGATCGATGTATAAACCTGCCTCGAATCCAACCAGTCTTTTTTAACACCTCCAATCACCGAGTTTTATTTCTCATCAGCTTGTTGTCACAATTTTTTGGTAACCTACCTTGTTAACCCTTCCGTAAATACCTCGCTCATTAATTCAGAGTGTTTAGTTATAAATTCAACTAAAATGAGTTTTTGATCATCTGTTCGATATTTTTTATATCCATTGTCAATGGAGTAAATATAAAAAAATTAAACTGAATACTCCAAACTTAAAATTTGGAACACCACAATTTGGTGAGAAATATGAAAAAAAAGAAACGTAATGGAAGTAGACTAGAGCTCTGATGCAAAATGGAGTAAAACAAAAATGTTTAATCTGATAATTACTGCGGCCGATATCCAATACCCATATACTTCTTATCTTTTCACCGGCTTATGCGAGATTCTTTATCGATCCGAACCATGAGAGATTGAATCTCTCTCGTTTTACGCAACCTGTAATACACCAATATAATGGTAATATTCTCACTATTGAGAATACGGGCCCAGTTTGCCGATAGTTGTACTCACTGGCACCTATACATAATTTCTTAGATTACCTGGCAGGCAGAAAGTTCCAGCAAAATGATCTGTCTTTTTTATAATCTTATTTTTTAACTAAAGATAATCTATTAAAATTTCAAGTTGCCTGAAATACATTTTTTTTATTGGTGAACCATTTTACCTATTTAAAGCACACATCAGCGTGTTTAAATCGTTTAAATCGAACTTTAGGACACGCGCGTTTTTTAAAGTTACCATGGCAACATCAACAACTCGAGAAACTATGACAATTATTTTATTATTGATCTGACACTTTGTAATGTCAAAACCTTAATTCGAACAATATTTAACAATTTCTGTTAATACTGTTAACATTCTCAGAACTCCATGGGGTTGAACTTTCATCAAAATGCAAATTAGGTTAGGTTTGTGGTGAGTGGGTCTATAAGGCCCTCCACTGCGACTCACAAGAGTCTATTGTGGCTCACACCTATTCAGATTTCACCAAACAAATTCAGCTTTTTAACAAAGCCGATTATTTTATTTGGTGAATGATATTTCAGGTCCGAGGGCGAGAGAGAGACCCTGCCAAACATCAGATACCTGATTCGAGCCGCGGCGGGGCAGGCACAAATTATATGCTCTGCTGTTTCATCATCTTCCAAACAAAGACGGCAAGTCGGATCTTCCGACAGTCCAAGTTTTAGCATATGATGATTCAGATGACAGTGGCCTGTTAAAAGGCCTGTTAGACAACGTAGGTCATGCCTGCTATGGTCTAACATTTGTTTGGAGACATACTTCGAAGGATGTATAAAAGCCTTTGAATGAACCAATCCTGGTAAATTATGCCAGAAGTCTAAAGCTCTTCTTGCTGTCCAGGTATTTAGTGTTTGTTTGGCAAAACTTATTGCGATGCCAATTGTGGGTTCTGGTCCGATAGAAACACTTGCGGCACCCTCCCTTGCAAGAAAGTCTGCCTTCTCGTTTCCTTCCATGCCAGAATGGCCAGGGATCCAGACCAGCAATACTTTATTGAGTTCTCCTATTGAGGAGAGTCTTTTTTGGCAGTCTAAAACCAATTTCGACGTTACACGGCAAGAGCTAAGTGCTTTTAAAGCCGCTTGGCTGTCCGAGAAAATTTTTATTGTTCTATGTATGAGATTGGCTTGTTCCACTCTCTCCACACATGAAACAATGGCGTAAATTTCCGCCTGAAATACGGTTGCATAGGATCCTAGAGAGATTGAAATTTCTGTCCTAGGTCTGCGCCCGTATACACCTGCACCAGAGCCTGAGGGTGTTTTTGAGCCGTCTGTGTACCAACAGCTGTCTGCTCTTAATAGTTCATCCTTATGGAGGACCCATTCATCTCTATTTGGAATTAGGACGGTGTAAGGCAGGTCGTAGTTTACTGTTGGAGGCATTATGTCAGAGGTCATTCCCAGAATACTGTGACTTTCACTGTCCGCTAGTATTCATGCCATTCTTCTCCGGTAAGTACATCTGGATGGCTACTACATCTGGAGTGCAAAAGCCTGTAAGCAAGAAATAATTAATATTTTCCCTAATGAGTAGACATGCTCTAGGTTTCACCCCAGGGCAGGCTATTACCTCACCAGGAATATTGCTGAGACCGGTTACTCGGTCTGTGTTTCCTGTCCATGGTTCTTGCAGGAAGGCAAGGTCGATTAATTCGTCCTTGAACCTTTTGCCAAGGATATAAGAAGCGGCCTTGGCATGCTGTAAGTTTGCCTGTAAACAATTGAATGTGGCAGAGTGTTGGGTGCCGCAGGCAAACTTATATCTCCTCAAACACTGGGAGGATCAGTCGGTGGGTCAATTAAGACGCCACCAACTGCACCTGCCAATGATGAGGCTGTATTTGGTGCTGTCGACGAGGTTTGATCACCTTTCGTCGCCGGCCTAGCTGGTTTTTTTTGGTGCCTTTGCCGAGTCCATAACGGCCTTCGATTTCGGGACACCAAGTCCAGTCTCTTTTGCCGGTTTCCTGGAAGAGACGTTAGCCGTCTTCATCTTGGGAAATCCAGCTTTTCCAGCTTTTGGTTGGCTGGTGCCTTGGCTACGTGCCGGCGGTGCACTACCCCTAGGCTTGTGAGGAGTTTTGGTTCTCCTCACTGCCGCAGGGGGTTTTCCGCTCGGTCCCGGGCCGTGGATATTCTCAGATCCTTTTGAGGGACCTGGTTTTGCTGCCTGTTGGGAGGAAGACCTGGTTTTAGGGCGGAAAACAACCTGCCCAAAACCCAAGTAGGGTTTAAGACCCACCCTCTCCAGCTCGGCCATAGATCCATCGTCAATGGCGAAGGTCCATGTTTGACCAGGACCTGTAACTTCCTTGTGTAGAACAGTCCACTCCAAGGTTAACAGACCATGGTTCATTTTCCTCAGTCTAGTGAGGACCTGTTCAGAGGTTAGTCTATGACTGCCCTCATCAGGTATGTAAGCCACACAGATATGTGGCTTTGGGAGTTGGTCACCTAAGACGCATCTCAGGGAGGCACCATCCCATGGTCGAAGGGTATTGACTACTCCAGTCAACCATGAGACACTCTCCTGATCTACACAGGTAACCTGCAGCCATCCAGGCCGGAATGTACAGCTCTGGAACTGCACTTGTGGACCACCTTCCGGAATATTCTCTACAGCGGCCAAAATAGCGTACTGAAGAGATTCCAGTTGGTTGGTCGTTATGGAGGTTGTCGGATGCTCAAGATGTAAAATTCCCACCTTGATACCGGATACAGCCTGCCCATAAGAGGGTTTTTGTAGGTCAGTTTTACCTGACTCTACAACTGACACAGCCGAGCAGGGCTTTTTTGCCTCTTGTGCGGGTGAGTCATCATTAGAGCGTAAGCGCTTGCTCGAACCAGTCACAGAGGGAATATTCTTCACCTCTTTCGACTGATCCTGCTTCCGCTGCTCTAAGATTTGGTTCAAGGCGGATTGGTAAGGTACCCCGCTCTTGAGGAGACGACTAAGTCGCTTCCTAGCTGCACCCCCTAGTTTCCTAGGTTTGCTTTCAGGTGTTGGAGAACTAAGGAGCTCTCGTTCCTGATCGGATGTTACAGGGAGGTCAGTTGGAGTCGATCGATCGACTTCCATCTCCTCTGTAGAATCTTGATTTATGTTTTTTTGATTTACTTCTTCCATCTAAAGTCCCACGAGTAGCTAGGGAAAAAATGTCCATCATGGCAGAGCCCCGCATTACCATGATAAGGCTTACATACGACGAGAGGGCGCCCAGTATCTCGAAGGTTCCGTTAGTGACAGATGATGGGCTCACTGTCATACATCCCCTCGGCACGGATACGCACACCTTAGGATTAAGCCAAATACCGTTGGGATGTCATTTAGTCAGAGAATAATAGCACCAAAATGATCCTATTATTCTCATTACCAGCGGTGCTAACGTGGAAGCATACACCCGATAGCTGAATTCGCCCGCTATTCCATAACCCAAGCTAACATACATGCAAAAGCAGCAAGCAGTAGCTCAAGCAGTGCAACAACGAACAAAGACAACCAACCCCGCCAAATAAATATGCTCATACCCGGATTCGAACCCGGGCCGCCCGCGTGCAATGCGAGCATTCTAACCACTGAACCACCGATGCTATCAATGCAAATTAGTTTGTTTCCATTTCCATTTCCATGACAACGCAATTCAACTATTTTAGGTTATTAGTTCTTATTTCCATTTCTTGTTGTAGTAGTAATAGATACCAGTATTTATAATTTTAAAGTGGACCAATAAAAAAAATAACGTGAAGTATTCGTGGAAAACTGGTTTTTAAAAAACTTGGTCGCGCGTGTTTTAAAGACCTCAATATCCACTTATACTTAAATATACTATTTTATATTTTCTTGAAAATATTTCTGTACGCGTCTGGTAAGGTTAAAAATCTACCAAATCTCAAAGCCTATTTTTTTCTTAACTCTTTGAATTCTACAACCTATTTGGCTAAAAAGTTTATAGGTGTCAAATAGTTTAATGCTAATAACGCTTTAAATATCAAAGAACAAGAACCGTTTACTAAGTAGCAACAACTACTTCCTTGGCTATATGCCACGAAGGACATTGAATTACACTTCAAAGTTAAACGGGGTTGGTATATCTGCGAGGTAGAACCAACCATTTTAGTTTGCAAGTCGAAAGGAAAATATCACTTATAGACCGGTTTCTGCGTATTTGCGGCTCATCAGTATACTATCCAGAAGCTCTAAGAGCATAGTTCTGGACTGGGCACTAAACTTTTATTTGACAAAAAACCTGATGGCTTTGTATCTATCTTACAGTCTTTCCCAACGTGGGCGATAAAGCCCCCTTGTGGGCGCTGCAGGCCTAAAGGGGGGCGGTAAGAGACCCAGAAAAAAATGGGGGCGTTGTGTAGGGCTTTGGGGTCGATTTATAATTTCATCTACCTAGCTAGGAAGACTCTTAGACACCGACTGAGCTCTCGACTCTCGACTACATCTTGTGAACATCAACTAATATTAATTAAGATATAGCTCAAACTCGGTTCGATATAATAGACCGCGGGCAATCATGTTTTAACAAGTTTTTGTTAAATAATCCGATTTATACATTCCTGTATCAATCGGCTGGTTCTATAATACTTGTTCTTGCTTGTCGAGTACGATTGGGCGTCGAATGAGATAAACGAGTTTATGCACGTTTGTCTTATTCCTGTTGGTGCGTGCTGCTTATGCAATCCTATATAAACGACGTAAATTTATTTTATTTTCATTTGCGGTTACGTGCATAATATATATAAGCAGTACTTGATTTCAACACTTACGTATTTCTCAAAACAAAACAATGTCGGAAGTAAAAAATAAGAGACGGCAATACTCTGCGGGATATATTAAATTCGGATTTATTGAAAATCCCACAAACCCGTCGTCGCCTTTGTGTCTTCTATGTCTAAAAACATTTTCGAACGAAGCAATGAAGCCTTCAAGACTGCAAGATCATTTGAATAAAATACAACCAGATAAGAAAGACAAGAATGTAGCATATTTTCAAGACCTAGAGAAGAAGCATAATACTCAGCCAAGTGTATCAAAACTATTTTCTGCGGCTGCTAAGCAAGATGACGACGGACTTCGAGCTTCGTACAATATCTCTTTGTTAATTGCTCAAAAAGGCAAACCACACAACATCGGAGAAGA